>JARDUL010255139.1:0-15605 GCA_030265205.1 Dirona pellucida | reverse complement strand
CAACTCATGAATTGCAAGTGAATTGGAGCCAATTCAGGCTTGTGACTTGAAGGAAAGACTTGCGATTTGCCTCTCGTCGTCAGGACTTGCAAGCAGCAAACTGAATTGATGATTCGACCCAGCTCTAATTGCAATGCATGGTGTTGCTTGCACGGTGTCAGATCAGTGAGTGTTGAAGGGTAGACCTAGTTAGTTAAGTTAGTGACATTGATTTTCAATAAAAATAAATGCAAGACAAAGGCTATACTACTACTACTATGACTATGACTATTATAAGTATAAGAATAAGAGAGATTCACTTTAACTTTAGTCTAACTTTAGTATCTATGATTCATGATTATTGAAACTCAAAGTCAAAATGTGGGATTGGTCCTCAGCAGAACATGACTATGCCATAATATGACCCCTTTGCCTTGGACTAGTTGGACCTGGACTACACTTACGACTTCGATCTTACACAACACATGAATCATCTTCAGTTTGCGATCATGTCCATGTCTGTTTTTGACTTGCAGTTGACTAATGTCACGACCACAAAATATGGGCAAGAAATTTTAACCCTCTTTTGACTTTCAGCTGATGCTGATATGAGTGAAGTCTGCATAGAAACATTTATTGACCAAATCTTCTTTTTAGGTGCTTACTTCATTGTGTCACTATTAGATTATTGATACAGTCTGCTGATCATCTGTTTGTCATACAGCTTTATATATGGTTGAGGCATTTTCCTGGGTATTTGCATTGCTATTCTAAAGCCGGCCACTCACTAGAGAGGATTCCTGCCACAGTTGTCCTCAAAGGCTTGGTCTAGATCAAGGCCTTTGAGGACCACTGTCACTCCCTAGAGAGGTGTTCCTCAATCAAGGATAATACACTCCAGCGTTGTGTAGGTGACCAATGACAGTGAATGGTGAAAAACATGTGTGTCAAGTTCAGCAGATCTATTGTGTTTATTAGCACGGAATGACCTTCAACACACTACAACGCCACACGGTTTTCACCCGCCACTCCCCGCCGACACTATTAATAGGTGTGATGCAAAACATCTTTGCTTTGTGACTTGTAGAAAAATGAGGGGGTAATTAATTGTAAATGTTTGGTAGACGTGTTAAATATTAAATCGCACTAAAATTTGACACCGATGACGATTCTGAAGTCAGATTTACATAATTTTGACTTTTGCACCCCATTATTTTGTGCAATGGGAACTCCGGCCATGAGGCCAAGAGGAAAATATCAGACTCGTCCTGAAATCAAGAAGACTCCAAGAGGACAAGGTTTTTTACTATACAGTTCGAATTTTGACCTAATTTTTTTTTACGCATTGAGGACAATCCGACAGGAATCCTCTCTAGTGAGTGGCCAGCTGGAACTTTGCAAGTATGTGGGTCTGTAATATTGAAATGCGTTAGACCTACATAAGATTATTTGCTTGTTGATTTTAGCATCATGCTGTATTTCATTGTTTCTTTTTTTATTTTATTTCTATCCCCACAGCCATTACTCAAGTTTGCACAATGACTTCAAAAGAAAAGAGTGAAGCAACTCCAGGATTTAGTTTGACATCGCCAAATTCATTGTTTTCCTCAAAAAGTAATGACGTATTTTCAGGCCTTGATGCCTTGGAACAAAAGCACAATGCTTATCAAAAGACCCAGGCGTCGTCCGAGAGTTTGGAAGATGCAGGTGTTATGAAGCCTGATCCTATTGAGGAAGATGAAGAAAAAAAGCTGGTAAGACATAATAACTCAAGACATCACGATTCAGCACCATATCATAATCAAAGAAGTAACAGAAGGTCTTGGAACTCTAACTCTGACTGTGAAAGAAATTTGCCGAAAGGTGGTTTTCGGAGACCAAGGCCTCCTCCTAGAACAAAGCAGTTTCCTGATCCTGAAAAATGGGCTTCCTATTCTCTAGGGGACGTTTCAGACAAGGACTTATCGGACAGAACAAATACGAGGGCTGCTTTGGATTTTCTGTTTGAGAGGAAGCAGGAAAGAGAAAGACAGGAAAGGTTGGATGCTGGTCTACCAGCGGAGGAAGAGAAGTTTGAGACTGAAACTGCAGCCTGTTCGAAGGGACTCATTTCTTTTTCTAGGTCTAAATCAAAGGCTGAAAAGAAGATGGAAATTGATGACGATAAGCCATCTCACACTGACCGTGATAAACTCCAAGGAAAGATTGCAAAGTCATTTAATGAAGAGAGTGAGGCTGTTTCTTCAACAATAAACACTGAACCTTCCCAAGCTAATGAAATTTCTAGTAGCTCAATGTCGTCAGATCAAGTCAATAGTGGTGACGAGAAAAGTGGATCAGAACCTGTTTTCAAGTTTAAATCTCGGAAGAATGTCAGAAAGCAAATTAGAAGGAGAGATGATGATGTTGATGAATCTGAAGAGACTTAGTTTTATGAACTGATTGTTGCCATTAAAAATTGAAATTGAAACTTAAAGAGATTTAAAGATGTGCTTTGCAGACAACTTAAATTATGTGTGAATGAATTGTACCTCTACACTTTGAGAATGGCTCCAGTTGTCGCTGGATTATTGCACACTGCATAACAACGGCACAGTTTATATAATGCATGCTGACGGCGGGCGATCAAATTAGTATCCCACTTATTTAATGGAGTTAACTTGGTTAGCTTCCCATAACTGCAAGGTACGCATAATTGCACTCTTTTCCCTTCTCCCAAACAAAAACGTGCAGTGCAATTATCCAGCGACTGCTGTAATTTGTAATTTGAAAGGATTAGGACAATTAAAATCATTTTGGATCAGTGTTGTTATTCCCATATAGGCCTAATTGTTGTGAGCTGAGTCTATTATTATATCAATATCATCACTGGCTGAAGGAAAGGTTATTTGATGGAGAGAAGGGTGGGGATAATTTTACTGACTGAAATAATATATTCTTGAATAAATCATGACATTTTGAGCATGATAGGATTTGAATCCAGTTATTAGAATATCTCTGTGTCCCAAAATGACCACAAGGCTATGAATGACGAAAGAGATAAAGGTTTGTTTGTTATCTGTTCCCTTTAGTACCACCATAAAAACAGTGTAGGGGCCAACTCTGTGTCTGGCCGAGGACAGGGTTCAAAGCAGAAGGCATCGCTGCACAGACCCAGGTAAAACGTATCCATGTTAAGTGGAAGTCTGTGCCCCACTAGTACACCTGGCCTGGAAAATCTATGGATCAAGATTTTTAAGGCAAGCAGGGGATCAGCCCACTGTGCTAATAAACCTTGTTTGGTACCTACAAGAAGCAATACACTGTTCAATATTACTCATATTCCTTACCTGACAACATCATATTGTGGCCTTAGATGTTCACCCAACAGCTATTGTAGAAACTGGGGGAATTTTACCAAAGAAAAAAAGAAGTGATAAAATATATCTAATATAAAAGTGTAGGTACTGTATCAAAAGAGAAAAGTAAAAGTAAGCAAATGAGTGGAGCGAAAATGGCATAAGGGAGGTAATGAATTAATTGCTCACAGTACAGCATTACTGCATCATTGTGATTGTCTCAGTCTGTTTCTTTTGTGAAGCAGTAATCAGTAACAAAGCTTGGAAAATATATCAAGCAGTGAAGTTGAAGGACTAGATGAAGTCTTGTTATTATTATCTAAGCAAATTATAACTCTCTATCCTTCTCTCCACTCCGACATATCACCTCAGGGTTATGTATGAAAACAAATATATGCTGATATCTTAGTCTCACTTGGAAAACAGCCTTTACATGCTGTGCGAATCATTTTGCTAAAACTGAAAGGCGAGGAGAAAAATACCAACATGCTGTCTCTTGTTTTTAGCGACAATTCTTTGTTTATCATGGTGCTGCTTATACATGTATATTACAACGTCTATACCCCCAGCAGGTAGTGTCATGTAAAACCCTTCTCAACACCCTGAGGAACATCATACTCGTACACTAATATTCTGGCAGTATCTTTCTCTGCATGTGTCTGGTTTCTCAGTCACAAATTGTTACAGTCAGGAGAAATAATCACGATGACATAAAAAATGGAGTGAACAATTAATTGATTATCTCCCTTCCCACTTCTTGATGTTAAAATAATGATATTAATATTATTGATATAGTGATAGTGGGCTGGCACTGTTACTGTTACATTATTCCACTATCATTCTGTCTACTAGACCATCAGTGCCCACTCCCTCTTCATTTATTTTCTTGATGTTGGTAGTTGGAGTGTTAATTTTAATACAAATTAAAGTTATTAAAGCACTCAGACTGCTCTATTGTATTCTCTAATGGGGCTGAGGCTGACAGTAAGGGACTTTCAATGGCATTGGCATAGCCTACTGATTGATAAATGATGCAAAGTAAAGTCCTTGAGTGTGAGCCTGTACTTTATGTCTGTAGTATATTTACCATGGTATTAAATCTGGTGATATCTGATGGTTTCCTTACCACCTCAGTCCAGTTCTGCTGATTCTCAAATGTTTATTTTTCCATCAATTCCTTTATTGCGGGCTCTCTTATCCTTATCATCATCCGATGATAAACGAGGCAGAACAAAACAGCCACAATCCCCTCCTCCACCCTCTCCTGGCACATTGATTTACAACTTACTACTACAGTATTCTTGTGTGGCTTCTATCACTATCATCGTTTTGGCCAAAATAGGTGCAGACAGTGGATCATCACGCCACATGTACGTCTGCGTTGAAAAACAGTTTGCATGCATGTCAATATTGTGAGAGAAGAAGGGGTTGTGTAAGCCAGTCATACACAATAAAAAAAATAAAAATTCCAAACTAACCACAGAGAGTGCATAGGAGGAAGAGAGAGGGTGAGATATGCATGTATTGTAAGTAGGGAGAGGACACTGATTCAAGAGAAAGAATGGTGGTGGGTTGGTGTTGAGCACAGCGAATACGAACCGCTCGCCGGGTTCATGCACCTACTGGTCCCTATCTAATCCAGCAACATATATAATAATTAGTCATTCTGTTTCTAAACAGGGATGCCACATGAAGCTGCGCCGGTATACACAGACCATACGTTAACTGTTAGTACATTTTGGCACAATTTTATACTTTAAAAATTACATAAATATCCTACAATGAATCATGCAATGTTGTGAGTGTAATTCACTGCAATAAGGTTGTGCCAAAATGTTCTAACAGTTAATGTTTGGTCTGTTAATACGGCCCTTGGACTACTGGCACTACATAGGGACGGAGAAGAGTCTCCATATGTATGGTTAGGAAACAGAGGCTAGATTGGTCTCTGCGTGTTTCCCTTAAACCACCCACTAGGTGCAAGGCTGACCGTAACTGTACCGTAGTTTAAGTTTAACCGTTTCAATAAATTAACACATACCGTCTCAATAAATTAACACATTACCACTCAAGTCAAAAATTAATGCATTTATTATCTTCATAGATCATAGCATCAATTTCATTGATGAACATAAGAACATGCAATGTGATGTGATATGGGTAACGTTTGAAACACAAATACTGACTAATTGAAAACAAAAATGTACAGGGTTCAGATTAAACATTTTAATTTTAAACTGCCATGAAGTAGCCCAATAGATTGAAAAGTAGATCAAAGGGACAATTGACAAAATACTGGATGGTAGGTACTTCAAAACATAATAAAAATAGTAAAATAATGATTGAGCTTTCAAATTTTTTAAGCTATTAATTATCATAGAGTTTCTTTTTAAAAGACTAGGCCTACCATACATATAATATTATACATTTTTCAGAACATAAGAAAGTATTTTTTTCTCTCTCATGCACCAACCATTAAATATATATTTTATTTTGGCGTTTGTGACGTTATATACCAAAGTATTGACACCAGATCTAGATCAGCCGCTGTGCCATATGTATCATTAACTACAAGTACAAGCATAAGGCAGTAGATAGGCCCTACCTACTCGCAACTTGATTTCACCAAAATCTGGATATAGTCCTGCAGTCTTTTAAAATAAAAAGTCCAGACATGTCATAAAACAAATGTAATTTGAGTCTTCAACTGTAAGTAAGGTGGACAGAATTTAATTTATTAGGTATTGCAAATGATAAAACAAAAACAAAAAGAATATTCAAGTGTTTAGTAGTAGTAGTAGTAATAGTAATAGGCTACCTTGATATAGCTACCATGAGTGAACCTTGATATTTTATTAAGTAACCTGAGATCATTATAAAGACAAGACCTACAATTGGTGTCGGTTGTTTAAGCTACTTGACTCGAAATGTCAGAGTTCAAATCCTGACTGAAGCTAACCCATTTTGACTCCTTGAGAAAGACTCTTTACATAATTTTCTCACAAGACTTGTATCTAGTGTAATAAACAGAAGTCTACTTTGAAGAAAAAAAAAGGAAGGATCAATAGTAATACTGACCATAACAAAATAATAATACAATTGAATACTGACCATAACACTAAAATGAATACTGTACCTACTTACTTATTATTATTATCATTATTCAGGCACATCATGAACGACAACCAAATTTGTTTTGGGAAACACAACAAAGTGTCGTCAATGATAGGGGGGAACAATTTAACATGATATTTGGATTTCATCATTGGGTGAAAGATTTTACAATAACAGTAACAGTAGATAACAAACAGGTGATGTCTATATATTAATTTTAGTACAATAGCAATGTAATTTGTAATGCAACACTGTTTTGAATGTGATTTCCCCGTTACCAAGCGAGAATGAGTTTACATAATCTAAAATAACACATATATTGAACGATTTTTATGCAAGGGTAATTGAGTACAGAACTAGAACACTGTACTGTCATCATATGAACAGAGTGCAAGAAGATCTTTCTCTATAATAATGGTACATGATGATAATGATACAATTCACATTTGGTTTGTTGTATTATATTTATCTACTTACACACTTACACAGCAGTTATTGTCCTTTTATATTGAAGAAGCAACTAGGATTGGAGACTGAACACTGATCCGTATAGATTTTTAACATTTAAAACATGTAAACAAACAATGCTGCTTCAGTATAGTACTTTTTAATGCTATAATAGTTGCAATACTTTACTATGACAAGAATAAAAAGAACTGAGGGGATATATTTGTGCTTCTTAATAAACTAAAGAACAAAATCATCTCTCACTCTCATTAGCATAATACTGAAAATCAACGCTTGTCATAAGCATATTGAATAAATCATAAATACTGCCTTGATATAGACGTCTATCACCACGATTCAGAAAGTGAGCTTATCAGTTGATTATGGTAACGATATATTTTTTGTATTGGCCCCAAGTACAATATTCTATTATGTGGCGCCTACAGTTACTGTTTTCATATATAGGTAGTACCTATAAAGTACCTATAATATATATATATTTCATATAGGTACCTATGTAAAAAGAAAATGGCTGTTCGCAAATTTTCATTGCTTTTGGACTAACAAAAGCCTGTACAATAATAATACAATGAACTATTGTTAATCAATGTTAAGTTCTTCTCCCTTGGGACTTAAACTTAAACAAGATCAACATCCAAGAGTCCGTCAAACCAATGGTGAAAAGTATATCATCACTATCATTTTAGAGGACGGTCAAAAGACATAATCCAACTCATCAAACCGCAAAGGCAGCTACTGACTGTAACACAAAATCATATATTATTAAAATACTGTTAATAATACAGCTCAGGCGAATTATGTTTTAAATATTGCACAATGGTATTACAAGAGAGAAATGCTTAAAAAATAAAAGGTAAATTGTAAAACCCTTACAACTTCTCTTCAGCTCTGAACACAGGCTTTTTATTATCAAATACTGAAATAAAAATATTGAAATCAAAGAGTTTCTTCATTTCGGTCCAGGTAGAGGCAATTAAAGCGTTGTTAATGAGAAGCATATCTTGAAAAGCGATGGATTTGAGCTCACTTGAATATTGAATGAAAATAATTAAATATATTTAAAGCTTTAGCGATGAAATATATAACTGCGTTGTTTGTGAAGAGTACAACTTAACAGGTGTAAATCTAAGCGAAAAAAAATAAAAAAATTTCAGGAACACAATCAATCAATAAACTTTTACAATACAAACATAAATGTATAATATCATTCGATGAATAAAATTACCAGAGTTTATGGGTTATTATCAAGAAGGGAAAAAAGAGGAAGGAAGAAAATACAAAAGACAATCTGAATGAAATGCTCAAACTGTTTAGGATCAATGCCATTTCCGATTACCATTATTGATGAACGTAAGTAAAAAATAAATGAAATGGGACCATCAAAATAATAACATTTCTGACTAATGCCCACTAGAGAAGGGACTTAAAGAGGTATCAAGAATTTGATTCTGAATACTTCGATACTTCACCTGGGTGAAGGTCCCCTAGGAACCTAGGTGAAGGTCACTCAGGATCAACGCCGTACGAAAATGAAGGTATTAGTATCGATACTTTAGATACCTGAACATGTGGGTACCCGGTATCAAAGGTATTGAAATATTGGTATTTTGCCTGTCTCTAACTCTAATGCCCACACCCTACTGCGTCAAAACGAAAGCAAGTCAAATTACATCTCTCTATATAATATTATACAAATCTATTGTTGTGGATTCATCCAAACTTAATTTCCTAGTAAAATCACTAAGTTGCTTGCAAATGTTTGTGTTGTTGAATGGATTTGATCCTGGGAATATGTATATATTGACATTATATAATTGGTCTAATGAATCATTTGTTAACAAATGTGCTGTATTGTAAATATATCATATAAGAAAATGATAAATGTAACAGCAGTTTCATTTCATTGACATTATGGCATTGCAATCTAGAATTAACAAAAAGAAATATTAAGTACTTAACAAAAAAGAAAAAAAAAAAAGAAAAATAATTAATATAAAAAGTTAAGATCTTTCAAATTCAAATGCTTATCTAAAAATGGATATTTCCAAACGTAAAATGACTAGAGACAGCAGCCAGTGACTGAAATGCATAATAAAAATCATAAATAAACAAGATTAATACTTTTTTTTTTAATACATATATAAAAAAATGTAACTCGATTTGTATTGGATGATCATGATGATAATGATAGTGTTAGTTCCTGTTGCCTGCGGCAAAAAGGAAGTTCACTGTATTGAGTCCCTCCTCCGTTGGATGAAAAATGTAACAGAATAATATATAGAATGAGGCGATGCCTCCTTCATCGTAAATCTTATTTTAGAACTAAGTCTGTGTGGAATATAATATGACAGTGGACACAGTACAGCAATAAATCTTGAGACAATGTCCTTCAATTTTTTGTTACATTTCATTTTGCAAAGTTACAAATGAGGTTAACTTTTTTAAATACACAGAATGATAGTGGTATATGTAACAGTGCCAAGTGCCAGTGAGAGAAAAGAACAGAAAATATTATATTTTTTTTCCGTCAACCGGGGGAATCGAACCCATGCCTGCCATGGCAACTCCGCCTCGCCGTAAACAGCCCACTACCTCTGGACTAATCTGTCATTTACTTTCTTTATATAGAGATTTATATTATCCTTGAAATTCATTGAAATTGTGCCACAGAAGAACATTGATAGAAGGAAAGAATGGTGAAGAAAAAACCCAAAACGGCAGGGAAGATCATTTGTTGACAAAAAAGTCTGTCCATGCCACAATGCAGCTGTGAAGCTTGAAACTAGTGACGTGCAACATGGGTTCACGTGGACATTTCAGTCATTGTTTGCAATGGTCGGACATAGGGCAGGAATGTTGGCAGAGGAAACATGATGCAGAAGAATTTGTGAAGAACGTGGATTTATTTTGTAATAGTATTAGTATTAATTAAGGGACAGGTTTGGACTTTATATTTTTGTTTCTATAAATGGAATGTCGCTAAACGCATACGGTACTACATTGAACATATATTATGACTTAGCTTTCATACATTCACTATCAGGGAGAGGCATCCTCCCTCTTAACATTACAAGAAATAATTTCAAAGCTGATTATGTTGTTATACTAAAACCATGCATAAGGAATGGATACACGAAGAAAAGCACTTCAGCATCGACCTCAATTTTACAGATAAGCATATATACGAGACATAATAAAAAGAGGTACTATATGTACTCATTGCACTAAAAACAAGTCACATCAGAGTGCAGTTGTTTTAGAACAGCAAATGGTTGGTGGGATTAATGGTGATAATATAGTACATAATTGTAGTAGTGGTAATGAGGCAATTTGAAATGACAATGAAGAGTAGCTGTAATGAAATCATTTTGAGATGTGACATAGATGTAATATGCGTAGGTATAAGACGTGATTTAGAAACATCAATATTGTAATCAATTGTGCAACAAGCAGCAACATAATACGTCATTATTTTTTGTCATGGGAAAAAACAATGTTTCACATTCAGATGGCAGGAACAATGATTTTGGTTGATAATATCTACCTCACGATTAAATGCACACAGGAGAAACGCAACAAGTCATTGATTCATTCAAATAACACAGCTTTACATGCTGTTCATGGACACACCTACATGACACCACTAACATAATAAAAGTAATCTGTACTGCAATAGACATGAGCTCAAGCAAAGTCACTTTCACACCACAAACACTTCATTAAAATTAAAGCTTTCTTTCATGTTTTTTTTCTTACTGATAGCAAGTATAGCTAGCTACTTTTTAATGTCTTCTCCTGATTAATATCTTATGTGCCATCTTTCTTGTTCTAAATAATAATAATAATCATCATCATTTTGCTTTCAAAGGACAAATTAAGTCGTTTCCGTCAAAACACTGTTGTTTAAGTAAAAAAATTATTAAAGGCCATTATTCCAAGTGAGCTAGGTAATATTTTTTTCAGCCCCTTCGTCAGTGCGTCACATGAGGTAGAAGGTATGGATAATGTGATTTAGGATTTTGTATGTTTGATTTTCTGTTGTTGTAAATAAACCATAATAAAAGCCAATATTTTCCATTCATTCCTGTGAAATCTGGTGAATGTATCTTTATTGGTTATTTCGATCTTTGTTCGAAATATGCCTAAAGACAAAACACCCATGTTGACAAAATAAAGAAAATTATATTTGTATTGTTTTTTCTTTCTTTTTGTGTCGCCCTCCTTTCTTATTTTAACCTGAACCAAAAATTTATGCTGGATTGGAATTTACTTTCAATTAGTAAAAGACAAAAAAACCCAATGAGATCAGATCCCTTGTTAACATGAAGCAGTGAAAAAATTGTGTGTCTTTAACTTTATCAATGCTGAAGTAAATGCAGTTGGTTTGGACAGTTGAAACTGACCCTGCAAAAAGAAAAAAATTATGTTCCATGTAAATAGGAAACAAGAGAATGTAAGACACTTTGCGTATTTATGGCATGAACAAAGAGTAAACATCCACAACCAACCAACTATATTCTGTCATCTCCAAAAATATAAGTATTTGTTTCGCATGGTATTCTTATTTACAGTTCAAATATCATTCTTTTTTTAAATAGATAAATTCACTCTTTCTTATCCTTTTTCTTCACGAATGGCATAGATATAGAAGGCAAAGGGAGTTTACTGGCCACCGCTGATCCAGCATCGACTGTCTTGTGTGCCACGGCAGATCCTACATCCACTGTCTTGCCAGCAACCCATTTGACTCCGCCCACGCCATAGCCGACGGCACCTCCAACCACACCGGTCGTTGCGCCATAGATTCCACTTGACATTCGCCACAGCAGGCCTCCGCTTGGTTGGGCTGTTTCTAAGGGGAATAAATACAATCTGTTACCATTGCTGCTCACCAATAACAAAGTCTTTGTCTATAATTGAAATGTATCGTATTATTATTATCCATAACACATTCATCCCGTTAAATAGTGTCAAAACAAGGTCAAATACCCTCACATTGTTTCAACTTTAACTTGATTATCCTGACTAATAATGTTTCAAACTCTCCCAGCCCATTGCAGTTCTCTTCCCTTCGGTTCTATTCTTTCCAGCTAATATTGATTAAATGTCAGTAACAAACTTGAAACTGATATCACAGTTCCCAGCTTGATGTGATTGGGCAAGAGGGAATGGAGATGGATAAGCCAAGGCCACAGTTTACGGTACATTTCACATATATATGTAACTACTACAAATCAAACAAGACTGTGTATTTAATTAACATATCAATGCCAGAAATTCGTTTTCTTCTCCTATCACTATCATCAAAAACAATATAAATACCTTGCATTGAATGACATCCGAATCAAGCAATCTTAATGATAACGACAAACCAAAACAATAAATTGCCTCAAATTGAACACGGGATCCAATAAATCTTATACTGTGTACAAGAACAAACAAAAATATCAATATTTTTACACTTTAGTTTTGAAATGCACGAAGAGCCCCTGTGCTCAGGCTATGATATGGGAAATGCCACACCCTCAATGCTAAGATTCTTCTTCTAGATTGGCTGCTGTGGGTTCAATCACTGGGTAATCCCTGCACTGGATGTTACCCCTCCACCAACTAGTTATAAGAGTAAATGATATATATCATAAATAAATGCAATGTTAGCGCCCTAACTTGATTAATATAATTAAACATAAATTTTCTTATCTATCACTATCAGAATCTGGCATACCTGTGACTTCATCACTCTTTTTGTCTACATTTGAATTTGATGTCATGGTGTCAAATCTCTTTTCTCACCACTCAAAATTCTCACTCTTGTATAAAATCCTTGAAAAACCTGAAAGCAAAATTGATATGAATGTATTCAATAATAATGATAGTATTCATTACCGTAATATGGGGTAACTTTGGTTAACTCTTTTTTGTGTTGGAAGCGGTACTAACTCCAATAATACTTAAAAGTAAGTACTTTTTACTCCAATCTCGGGGCTTGTGCACTATGATAAGGGAATAACAATGTCATTACTTTAAGATTAAAAAGTGTACCATCTTTTTGATAATAAGAGTTGTGGCCAACGTTACCCCGATATGGGGTAACATTGACCAGACACACAATGTATGTATCTGTATAGCCAAAGATAGACTACACAGGGGAAACAATGGTCAGTCATGGTATGATTCAGCACAAAATGGTGCAGGTCAAGAGCCAATTGTTAATTGATTTTTGAAAATGTTTTTAACTTGAAAACATATTTTGAAATTCATAAAATGAGACAAAGGTTAACATTTACACAAATAATATCTTTTCCCCATTGGCCCAAATTTACCCTGACAGGCCAAAGTTACCCCATATTAGAGTAATTAATAATAAATAAATGGCATTTATATAGCGCTTATCACCATGCTCTAAGCGCTTTACAGTAGCACATTTACCCCGGGCAATTATAATACTAAATTCACCTGAATACAAGAAATTTACAATAAAATTGCCAGAAATCTATTAAAGACGTTTTATCTAATATGAATAGTGAGCAAAACAGAGTGGATCATGGATATGTAGTGGTGTAAATTCTCTCTTCCCTTCTTCTGTTAGTCCTACGTGGGTCAGCACTGGTTTCCACTAAGGATAACACTAACACTCACAATGTTATGAAAGCGCAGCATCAGCAATGATTGTAATTATTGTATTTGTATGTGCCCATTTATTTATTCACACCAAATGTCCGGTGTGGCCCATTGCCACTGCCACTATTATATTTACAAACCAAACACAAGGGTGGGAAGAATTTACAATACACACTAAAAATCTACCTCTAACTATTTAAGAAATGGCTGTCGTTGGAAATGGTGACAGCTCAAGACTCAAGGCACAACTGAACAGAAAATGACTACCCTAGTCTGACAGTGGGAATCAAGCAGATGGCTGTAACAGCACTTTCTGTCTTCTTGGTGAGCATAAAAAAGTCACACTCTCTACCTCTTCTATCATTGAGGGTGTTGGATTGGCATGGTGTATCATTGGAGTTGGAGGTATGGCTTGGATTTCAATTTCAGCTGTCCACAGCCATTGTTCTGTTTTTGTCTAAGTCTGATTCTATAATTATTAAATAATACCTTCTTGGCCCTGCATACTGCATGCATTACTTTCATATTTTAATAAAGGCAAAGGTTCCCTATTACTATCATTTTTTATCTATTGTTTGTTTGATCTATGTTATGATTATTATTGGTGAATGCACCACATTCTCATTCAGCATTCTTCTTATACTACTAACTACTACTACTACTAGTACTACTAACTACTAGTAAGTAGTACTAGACCCTCCTAAAGTCACAGCCTATAGTTATAGCATACCTGAACTTTATAACAGCAACAAGGTATGATTTCCCACCTCTAGATATTTCTTAATCTTAACTCTAACAAAACAGCATAAAAGTTGTATTTTTAAAGACATCAGTCCAGTATCAATTCAGTGAGATGATAGTAGTATTAGTATGCTATCATCATCTAGTCTATATGACTATATGGGCGGGGGAGGAGACGTGGTTAGTTAGATCTGAGATATGTAGAGAAGATTAAATGATTCCACTACCTAAAGAAGATAGCGTGAAACCTGGTCATATCATTCCTACAAATGCGGTTGCATGTTGATATGTGTCCGCTTTTACTGTTATCTTCCTAGACCTACAACTACAAAAGCATATCAACAAGAAGACAACTACTGAACTGATACTGATGATGTCGATGAGTCGACAGCCACCCACATCTCATGCAATGCAACTTACCTTTAAAAGGCTTTAAAATCGTGTTTCAATGTTTAAATTGCAGAAAGTCTCTCACAATCCAAATTCGGTGCGATGACTTCACAGCTGTATAAGAAATCTATTTCCTGGCAGTCAGCATTGAAAGTTAAGGTTCCAGGTAGATAGCATTTGCCACGTTCAACAAGTTGCAGACAAGCTCGGTCTACGTGTTTTGTTGTTTATGATACCAAATTTAGAAATAAAGCTAACCCGGTCTTGCGATTGGCTCAGAGAAGTGAAAGTTAAATGATTCCATACACCAGAGCAATACTAAAATTTTATTGAAAAATACATTAACGTTTTCAAACACATTATTACAGTATGTTAATCGTTTCTTTCAAGAGGCAATATAAAAATAGTCAATAAGCATATAAGTTGAGCTCTTAATTGCAAATAATTTGGATGTTATATTCGCTTCAACAGTGTTTTTCTTTATCATTGAGTTATGACGAGCACAGAATGACGAGTCAAGAAAGCTGTGCAGGCTGAAGTATGCCTAGTCAATGTGCTGAGTTGCATTCTCCCCACTGCAATAGTGTGCACATTTCTAAAGGTATAAGCAATTCTAAGCATCTTATCGCAAAATTCTTCCTGCTTCGTATTTCTTTTCAGCTGAAATGTGCAGCACGATAATGAGGTGTCTAGCATAATATAATAGATATAATTTAAACATATAACATCTTCCTCCATCTCCTCTCCCATCCTCTCTCTGTCCATCACTCTAATTTTTCTTTTCTCTCATTGTATCTAATGTGTGAGAGTGTGTGTGTGTGTGTGTGTGTGTGTGTGTGTGTGTGTGTGTGTGTCTGTCTGTCTTGTCTTGTCTATGTGTCTGTCTGTCTGTCTGTCTGTCTGTCTGTCTGTCTGTCTGTCTGTCTGTCTGTCTGTCTATCTATCTATCTATCT
>JARDUL010254919.1:0-15610 GCA_030265205.1 Dirona pellucida | reverse complement strand
GGGATGTAAGTTTGTAGACGCAAAAAGGAAGACATTGGATAGAAACCAGTGGCGAAAGTTTGTTTATGATGCATAAGTCTTACACCGAAAGGTACAAAAGGTAAATCGATCAAGAAAGAAAGAGGGTCATTATTTAATTGATCTGGCATTATTGGGGATCATGCCAACCAGAGGAACAATATGGAGTAGTGCATATATATATATAATCACACTCAACGACAGGCAGCACAAAACAGCCCCATTTCGACTATAGGTCTTTGTCAAGTGACAATAAGCAAAGACAGGAAAGTCAACAAGAAGTAAAACATGGATGGGATGGGGGCAGGAGGGACAATGATGGGATGGGGGCAGGAGGGACATGGATGGGATGGGGGCAGGAGGGACATGGATGGGATGGGGGCAGGAGGGACATGGATGGGATGGGGGCAGGAGGGATATGGATGGGATGGGGGCAGGAGGGCGTGAGAACCTGTTGATCATAAATAACTATATAAATTAGTCGTTCAGTGGGGAAGATATTATTAATAAAGAATGACCCTAAAACTAAAAGCTAACTGAACAAAAAGAAGATAGTTTAAAGTCTTGTGTTTCTACAGAAGTTGCTGCAACAAAGCAGAGTTGCTCGTACATGACACGACTATGGTTAGTCACAGATCATCCAGATCTGCCTTAAACAGGTGTGACTAACATCTAAGTCTACTAAGAAAGCATTGTACAACAAATATACAAAACAGCTATAATACTGAGCTTCAATACCACAGATGCGGTTGCAATGTATGGAAATGAAAACTTACTGTCAACTTCGTCTAATAGAAAGTCTTCTGAGGTAAAGTCCAACTCTCCAAGGGTTATATTGGTATCCATCAGAGTCTATAAACAAAAATAAATTATTTTTTTTTAAATAAGCACCATTTCATTCAAGTACATAATAATTAAATTCATTTTTGCTCTTAAGCAATGTTACTGAAGACAAGATACACACTGAAAAATAGCAGTATGGACATGGGTATTATATAGTATGCAGTAGAAGTAGAGTCTGTGTGTTGAGTTTCAAATCGATAGTTGACATGTCCCAATCCGAACGCCCACTATTTAAACTTCATCTGGTCGAGTATACCCCTCGGACATTGATGGAACACAAGATCTTCCTGTCCTTCATGCAAGTCTTCAGTTCGCTTGCAGTCAGACCAGTGTCTTTCCTTAGCAGGTCTACGTAGCAAAGCTGTTGTCCTCCATGTTCTGAATGCCCATGGGTTGGCTCCCATAGAATGGTGTTGCTTACTGGGGCGTCCTTTTGTCTGAAGCTGTGGCCGGCAAATTTCAGCCTCCTGCTGCAAATCTTCATTGAGACTTTTGGGACATTGCCATACAGATCCCGGTTTGAAACAAAATCAACCCACCTGGTGTTAAATAATTTAAACTTATTGTTTTTATTTTCTACATGTGTAATGGCATTTTTGAGTTCTATAATCTGGTTTTGTTTAAAAACGCAATGAAAAAACGGTGTCTATTTCGATGCAAACCAAATAAAATGAAAACGAAGATATAAAATTTTGATGTTCTTTCAAAATAATACAAGTTATGCTAATAATAAAGTTATTTGTCCAATAATTGACAAATGTTGGCGTTCTAAAAATAGAATCAACGGAGAGACGACGACACAGATTTTTCTTGAAGAAAGTCATGAAAGACGTGTTTATTCTTTAATTGCTAACCCAATAAAAATTATTATCTAGAAATAGAAACTTTAATTTTCTTTAAAAATTATAAAATTTGTTTATAAAATCAAGTTATTTGCTCAATACTCAGCGAGTCACAGTTGTTTTTCCAAAGGTTTTTACCTTTCAAATGAGAAACTTTGCACATGCGGAGTCGAGTGGGTGACGATAAAATTTGACAAGTCAGCTCCCCATTCAAGCCTACGAATACAGGCTTAGTGAACTGACATAGCAAGTCTGACGGTACTGTTATCCCGACTTTGCTTAATAAAAACCTACCTCGAAAATAATCCTTACATGAATATCGGCCATGGTCAGAGCTCGACAATTTAAGTTTAAAAGACTTTTTAGGTCTAAGTCTAGACAGACTAGGAGTAGAGAAGTAGACAAATAGAAGAAAAGAAGTGGACAGACTGAGGTGACAAGAAGCACACAGTCACAGACCCCCATTGGCCTCAGGATGATTCATATTCATATTCATATATTGTTTTTTAAACTATCAAAATTAAACTCAAACACTAGGCTAGTAACTAGTAGAACAGGGTGTCTCTAAATTATTACCCGAATATAGAACTGAAATAACTTTTAAAAAACGGCTTCACTTAAAAAGAAGTGGTTTGTTTCTTATTGGCAGATATTTATCATCAATAGAAGGTCAAAACCGTTGGATGGGTTTTCCATTTAATTCCCCCGAGGTCGTTCTATTGTGAGTATATAAAGGACCGTGACAAACAACTTTCCAATGGTAAATAAGGAATCTCATGATTTGTTTTCGGTACTTCCCGAATAGCAAGGTCAAGTTGCTGGGGAAAATCTTCTAACGAACGATCTTGTCCTATTATTTATCTGATACATTTTATCAATGTCTGGTACTGGTAACAGTACAGTAACTACTGTACTGGCTGCTGCTGTATTCTTCTACATGAGATCCATCATTTTCTGTTAGTGTTAGTACCAACAAATTCCTTCCATGTGATTTTTAACATTTGGAGTGTCACAGAGGTTACTGCTTCTCTAGTCTCTAGTCTTCTTCATGTAAAAAATTGTAAAATTATAAATTCTCTAAATTGTGCATTCTAATTTTACTGGGTGTCGTTGTCTGAGTCTACTAACCGGTTCAAAGTTATAAAGTTTATTTCAATTCTTTGATCTTTGGGTAATAATTTAGAGGCCCCCTGTGTATATAAATATAAATGGAAACATGAAATTTGAAATAACAAATTATTTTTTTATGGTTGTAAACACAGGTTCAATTATTGTGTGTTCTGTACTGTTGTGTGCTGACTGAGACTGAGTAATTGAATAATGTGTTCTGTCTCAACTAAAAATAATTGGCAATCAACATTAGTCATTATTTCAATACGTACTGAACCATCATTTCTAGATAATTCTGTGACTTCAGACATGTTGTGCTCCAATTTTAATGTGTTCTTATAAATATGTCATCACTATAATAAAAGACTGTCTAATCCAGCTCGTTTTTAGGCTAACCCAGTGTTCGTGAGCTGGTACTGGTAGCCGAATAAAGTCATATTACTTGTTGTCAATTTTCTAAGTTATTTCCCTTGGTTGGGTAGGACTAATAATAAAGATAATCTCAAGTGAACGCTTCGTGTATGTTTTGTCTTTGAATTTAACAAATCATATAGACTAGATATCTATATATATATAATTTTCAAAAACAAAATATATAAGAATATATGCTAAAGGAAATATTGTTTCAATGAAAAGTTACCCCTCCTCTCAATAAGGCTAAATATAATTCAGAACTGTATCCAAACCAGTAATAATTCTATTTCCGCTTTCAGTTTCAATAACAACTTCCTTTGCTCTCCGATAACAAAATGGTAGCCTATACTATATTAATTTTAGTGAAAATATCTGGGCATCAGCTGCTCTAGAATCATTATAATGATAATGTAGTTGTGAAAAATTGAACGTTATTGTATCACGATTTATGTTGTCATTGTATTTTTTCGTATACTGTTGGGTATATATAAATATTCCCTCTGAAACAAACCCAACTCAGGTTTTTCTTGTGTACTATGTAAACAGTCATTTTAGTCGGGGCAGACTGTCTTCTCACTGAAAAAAATAATGTAAATAATGAACTGTCACAGTTAAATGTCCAGTCAGGTTGTCAAAGAATGTATGAAATCTGCAAATATAAGTTTATGGCTTCCAACATTTGAATCTTGATCACTCTTCTCTCTAAAAAAAACTCCACTTTGACTTTGTTCTGATCTGAAGTCAGGATACCTCCACCTCATCATCCTAATCCTAAATCCAAACAATTCATTCATTCACAGGCTTTAGTTTTGCCAGAGAAGTTTCAGCACATCCTTCGTGTTTTGAACACAAACATTGATGGACGGAGAAAGGTTCCGTATGCCATTACTGCCATCCGTGTAAGTACAGTAAACAATTATTAATATTAAGACTAAACTTAAACTTACTAATACTAACACTAACACTAACTTAAACTTAAACTAAACTAACAACACTAACTAACTAAGTATCAAGAGAAGGCGGCGGCTAAGGTTTTACTTTTAACAACTTACTACAAATCATAATCTATGACATGACTCAAGACTTACACATTGACATTGACTTAACATTCAACATTCTAATTGTATTGTCGGTGTCCTGTCTGGTCCTGGATCTTTTAAGTTTTATTAATCCGGTCGGGTCACTTTGTACTTTGTGTGCCCCGGGCTGCCCTGGGCCTGGACTGAAGTCTGGGGCAGTCCGGGATAGTAATTGTTTGTCTATAACCATAATAAGGACAGAAATTTTGTCTCTAAAATATAAAACATTCCCTGCCCCTAACCTAACACTAACAACAGTAACAGAAAATTTACCATCAAAAGTAAAACACTCTCCGACCCCTTTTATTAATCAGGTTTAGTTTAGATTTAGACAGACTAGTAGTAGACCTGGTTAAGAAGATTAAGAATAAGAAGCAATTAATCTTCAGATTTAGTTAGATGTCTAGTTTATTTTAGTGAAAGTTCATTAAAATTAAAGACAAAGAGCCTGGAATTTGAATTCAGAGACAGAATCATCTTTGACTTTGGCCCAAACTTTGGCTGCTCATTCGTTGAACTTGATTGAATTGATGAATTGTCATTTACATTTTTCATTATTGTTGTGGTGATTGTCCTTGAAATGTGAAAGTTAGCATGTCAAATTCAAATATGACTCATGACATATTCATAACTTAACTAATAACATAGGCTAATCATAAAGTGAAGTTGTATTATTATGGTTATCTGACTTTGATCAATAATAGTAATAGCCTTCCACGATAGAAGTAGAAGAATGTTTCTCAAAATCAGAATATATTATTGGCATTGCTGCAATGCCTGTTGTTGTTGTACTGTAACTCTGGATTTGGAAACAAGTAGGCCTACCTAACAAATTAGATTTTGTGGGGCCAATCATTAATTATATCAATATTGATATAATTAATGTTCATGTAGGCCTAGACTATATCTAAATCAAAAGATTGACAATTTATTAATACGACATCCTGTAGATTCTATTTTGTCTTAAAATCTGCTGGCTTTGGTCTTTGGTTTTGTTTAACAAATTTGTTGATGCAATTTTGACCAAGATGATTCTACTTTCCTCCTTCCAAGAATCCAAGGTTTTCAACACGGGTAAAGAGAGAAAGTGAGACTTTTATCGTAATTATATAAAATTAAAATCAAAATTGATGTAGCAGCTAACTGTTTAGATTAGTATGTGTATCAGTATCAGAAAGTATGGATGAATGTGATTGCTCTATTCAGGGACATTATGTTAATTATAGTTGTAATCTTTTTAAAATTATATTTCAGGGTGTTGGTCGCCGTTACGCCGTTGTGGTGTGCAAAAAGGCCAACATTGATATCCACAAGAGGGCTGGAGAATTGAATGATGATGAGGTAAGGATTGCATTACCTTTTACAAGTTTTCAGGATGGAGGGAATAAGTCGACATAGTCAGAGATAGTTCAGGAGGGTATATCAGAACAAAATCTGCTATCCCTCTCAACCATGGTTAAAATGTTAATTAAGGCGCAAGGAGGGTTAATTATTAATTGTCGTGAATGTTTGTGTTAATTGTATGTGCAAGAGGGAAGTATTGTTCGGTGAGACCTTCAATGTCTCGTTTTGCATACATGAACGTCCTCCCGCATTTTGCTAAAACATCTGTGATCCCACTGACATAAGATATCTTATGTTCCACTAATTATGCTTAGATAGCTACAGCTTAAAGGGGGCTGCTTTGTGGGTGCCTCTGAATATAATGTAAATAGTTGTATCTGTAGCTGAGCTAGGGACAGATGAGGGGGCTAAAACCAGTGCAGACTCTTCCATTCACCTGTCAATGTCTACTGGACAAGACAAGAACGTTTGAGCATGTCACAGTAGCAAAACTTGGTGGGTGGATTCCTCATTTTTAGTTAAAATACCTCATTTTCACATTTTTGATTCCTCACATACGTGTGACAGAGTAGGCACATCTGGTTTTCCAGCTACTTTGTGTAGTTAGTTAGAATATTTAATTCTGCCAACTGGTATTGATTCAGGGTTCAGGTATTGCACTGGTCAAACTCAGAAATAGTAGTGGAATGATTCCAGATAGATTAATCATGTAGGCATCTGCATCGTTTTGTAGAGGGGTAGCAAACAATGCCCAATTTTATTTTACCAAAAAAGTAAAGCAGCTACTTATTGGGTGACTGGGATCCAAATGTTAAGCAGTGACTTTGTAACCTATTTTGCCACCAGGTGGTCTAGTTTGTTAATTGTATGTGTAGACACAACCTGGATGCTAGGGGTCAATTAATTTAAAGAGAGAAACAATACAATAATTTAAACATTACTCAATCAAAATCAGACAGTAGTCTCTGCCAAAATGCTTAATTCGTCATACAACATAATCAAATTTTACTATGCCAATTACACCCTCAAAAATGCAAGTGTCTTCAATCTGGTGCATTCAAAGAGTTTTGCAAATTAAAAAAATTGAACATTAGTTACAAATTTTGTATAAAAGTAAATTCTAAATAATATTGTCAAAAGAAACAAGATATTAAAAGTTTTGTTATAAAATTGAAAGCTTGATAATATGCATTACTATATCGACAGTGTTTTATTTCTCTGTGTCGAATGGTAGCAATAACACAACCGAAGGCAGGTTTTTTATATTATATCAGGTGGCAAGTCAGGTGTCATGACAATGGACAACACATGGGCCTTACACTGCTCCGTTTGCCATTATTTTGTATCAAAGCCCTTTGTAAATCTGGACATTTTCTTTAATTTTCAGTTCTTATTTATCATAATCATATTGTTAACGTTAATGCTCAAAGTGACACAATGCCACATACTCCATTCATTTTGATGCCCAATTGAATAGGACATGTGATTGCCTTTTTCAGTGATTTTGTCAACTTTGCACGTTAAACACATTTTTTCAGCTTGTTACTGCCTCTTCAGCGTCCTTAATGGTTGTTTATTAAAAAGAAAGAAATCTGGTGAGATCATACTCATTTTTGTCAGTTCGTCTACGATTGGAGGAAAAAAATTATTTTTCTTGTGGATGGTGTTTTCTGCCATGTTCTGAATTATTATTTATTCTATGATAGGTTGAACGTGTTGTTACTGTGATGACCAACCCACGTCAGTACAAAATCCCTGACTGGTTCCTGAACAGACAGAAGGACTTTAAGGATGGACGTTACAGCCAAGTGCTTAGTAACGGTCTTGACAACAAACTCCGTGAAGATTTGGAGAGACTGAAGAAGATCCGTGCCCATAGGGGTCTTAGGCATTACTGGGGGTATGTTTTGCTTTCAACAATGATTTTAATTTCTAACTTTCCAGGCTTGTGATATTTCCTATCTCTGCTGTTAACATAAAACTACTTGTTGTTCAGTTGTATTCATAATCAATACTAAAGTTAAAATATGTTTGTTACTGTGACAGTATTGATTAAACTAATAACAAAAGGATGCTATTTGCTGTGGAATGTGGAGTTGATCCATTCTTTTTGTGTCCATAGGTGATTGATATTAGTATCAATATTTGTGATTTGACAATAATATTGAACTTGTGTGGACTGTTGGCACTGTTATCAACAATATACTTTGTGGGTGATTAGTTTTCACGCCACCATCATTATTATCTCACTTGTTAATCATCTCTGAAGCCATTCATCAGCCGAGTTGCTAGGCATCCCATTTGCTAGCTGAATATTTTTTTAAATTTTAGCTGTTCGCTTGGTTTCATAATCTGGGCATTGACATCTTCTGGTCAAGTTTTCATTCATAAAGAAGTGAAACCATATTTTAGATTGTTGGACGTATTTATTTTTTATATATTGATTCATAAATTCAAGATTGGTAATCTTTTCTTCTTTCTTGTTTTCACCTCCAGTCTTCGTGTAAGAGGTCAGCATACCAAGACAACAGGACGTAGAGGAAGAACTGTTGGTGTGGCCAAGAAGAAGTAATGTGTTAGGTCAAATAAAAAATGTAAAATTACATTTACAATGTTGTTATTGCCTTCTTTAATTTGAGTGTGTTGTATTTAACATAATTTTAGATGGGGCTTGGTTTGTTTATCTTTTTCTTATAGTACCGTAATCAAACAGTGTAGGAACCAGCTCTGTGTCTGGCCGAGGACAGTGTACAAGGTAGAAGGCATCGATGCGTAGACCCAAGTAAAACGTATCCAGGTCAAGTGCAAGTCTGTGCCCCACTAGTATGCATGGCCTGATACGGGGATGGAAAATCTATGGGTCAAGATTTTGAAGGCAACCAGGGGATCAGCCCATTGTGTCAATAAACCTTGTTTGGTGCAAAAGGCAATACACTGTTCAATATTACCATACATGGTATTGTAGCCTCAGGTTTTCACCAAACATCTTGGTTTGTACGTAAATGGCAATGTCAAGCTTAAAATTGTAGTGACTAATTCTATAGACCCTTTTCCTGTAACATTTTTCACCAGTTACGTGCAGCAGCGTTAGGATTGTAAAAATACACAGATAGATTAAGATACTATATTGAAATGTGATGGTCAGAGACAGTGTAATCTATGGTCGATGCCAATCATCTGCTTGTGTCATGTATTATGGTGGATTTTTTTATATCTGCAAGTAATGGATACTATCAGACATGATGTGTACGTATTTAACACTTGACATGCCACAGACTCAAATGTATTAGTAGTGGAGTGTGATACTATGATTTATAATGCAAGTTGATTATATGACCCACTCCTCCATGGATCACATAAATGCTTTGGGCGGATCCAGACAATTCCTGAAAACTCAGTAGACATGACTGATAGGCTGCAAAGTAGATTAGAATGTGACAATTCGCATCTTTTGGGTGCATTGGCTTTTCCAAACACATGATATAATGCATCAAGAATCCTGTTGTTAAATCCAATCGTTTGTTGCATGTTGACAAATCTTGGTCTTTTCCGTCCCCAAGAAGTATTTTAATTTTGATTACCTTATTAAAAACTTACTTCTCTTTTGATTGTTTTGAAGCTTTGCATACATGCTGGCCCTAAGAGCTGTCTTTTTCACGTCACTGGGTATCCAAAGTTTCAAAAGACAGCTTTTAAAAGTTGTTGGAGAGTTACTTATTTTTTGGTGGAGCAGACTTAATTATTTTGCCCAAAAATCAATAATAGTTAGGAATGATCAGATCTGAGCTACATGTCTCATGGATGAATGGAATGCCATCAACAAATTGCTTTATCCCTGTGCGGTACAAATTGCATTTGCTTCGTCCTGTTATCCTAACCCTGGCAACTCAGCACAAAACATGGGTGTTGAAAAAGTATGGATCAGAAATTAAGACATCAAGAAGTGGATCAGCCTGTGTCCAAAGTCCTTTCTTGGCCATGATCAACACCACATGTAGTTAGGTCACAGTACAGTGAATGTTGGATAATCAACCCATGCTTGGGTGTAAAGTGTAAATCTTTAACCTTAAAATTTTGTCCGATTTCAGACTTTTTGCTTTTTCTTCAAATTCAAATGGACTCCATTTACAGTGCAATCCGTTTAACGGCAACATTTCGCAGCGGTCCCGTTTTCTTCCTTCTTTATCTTAGTAATTTTATTTCTGATAACGGCTTCGGCTCTACTTTCGGTTAACAGTGAACAGCAACACCAAATTGCTACGGTATGGTTAAACGGAGAAAAGGTGAAATTAGAACTAGCGGGAGAGAGAGAGAGAGAAAATCAAAGAGCGAGGCGTAGTCTAGACTGAAGGGGTGAGAGGGTGCAACCAGTCTGCTTGCTGGTATTGGTCTAGCCTCGTGAGGGCGATTGTGCATGAATCAATGTGGGTTGACTGTTCAGTTAGACTAGATATAATAATATCACACACTTGACTGGTTTCTCTCTCTCACTCTCCACTCTTTGGCTTGCTTAGTTTAGTGCCATCGAACTCTGAATAGCACACACACACACACGCGCGTCCCATCACCATCGCTTCCATTGTCTTAAGCCTAACTATTGATTGTCATTGTCGTCATGTCTCTTTTCTTGCCGTGCCTTCGTTGAAGACGCTACACGCTGCGCTCGTTGAAATTACATATTTATCTAAACATAGACTTAGCTCTAATCTACACCTTGCTGCACCACAAATTGACATTTTATAATTACTCCAATCATTTTCTTATGCATTTGTTAATACTTGGGTTGCGTCCCCTGAAATTGGATAACAGCAACACTTTTGTCCGGTCCCGTGGAGTAGCTGTTATCCAGATTGCACTGTATCTTTTTTAAGTTTTAGCCAACACCATTCAATTCTTAATCACAAAGTAAATGTTGCCTATCACACAATGTTGCTGTGTACATCAAACCTGTCCCCAGCGAATCGCCTATGGACCGAAACCAAGATGAGTAAAATAACATACAAACATAGTAACACGAACGATTACGATAAAAATAATAAATAGAGCTAAAATATACATTTACCGGTGGTCCTAGTTGAGGTGGAATACAGTACACAGGTCGTAGATGAACCCTTCACCGCAATCTCACCGACGATGTGTTTTGCCGTTTCAAGTTTCCTTCAGATTTTTAAAATCTGATACTTTCCACTGACTGACTGACAGTGAACGATTACACAAACTTACAGATTAAATTAATCTGACCAATCAGAACACATACAGGCTGTTTCGAAACCTTAGACCCGTGACCAACCAAACCCAGAGTAGATAAAATATATTTTGACAGAGATTAATGCTAATCTCTCACATCCAAAATGTCATATTTATTTAATTATTTAGTATGTCTACCAAACACTTTTCTAACAGCATCCGAACGCGCAAGGTAAGGCAAAATGAACAAATCAGTATCAAATTTCAAGTCACCCAAAATGCTACGGTACCAAAACAGCCTGTACACTCGATAATAGAACACATCAAATTGAATTAGTCAAACGACTGAAGTATTCTTCACACACAGCAGTGTGAAGAAAGACAAGTCGTCTCGCCTCAAGTCTTCTATAGGTTGTCGAGCTGTGGTGTGAATAGTTAGAAGGTGGGTGAATGTTGGCTGCTCTGTCTTACGTATGGAGCTTTTCCTGCACATTCATTGTAGTACCTAATTTAAGTAAAATTATGCAAAGATGAGACAGATGAAAATGCAGAGTGTCAAGACAAATGGGCGATTTCATCACTTCTGACGACATATGGAGAGAGGGGTGATTTCTCTTTTCTAACAACTTTGACTCGGTCCATAACATTATTATAGTTGATTAAATTTAGTTAATCGCATTTTTGATGCAATTCAAGAAAACAAAAAATGTTTTCTCCTTGGAACACCTACTTCTTCTCACTTCATATATATTTGGAAGCATTTCTCGTAATTGTCAGGAATTCTCTTTCAAAGGTACGAATCACACTGTCCATGAAGTTAAATTAGTCTAATTGCTTTATGAACACATACAAATTTATGTTCGGTAGATTGATAAAATTTGTGGATCGTGACTCGTCAGTTTATGGATTTGACACTAGATACATCAGTGAACAATTATAGATGCGAATGGTTGTATTTACAAAGGACAATTGTGAGTTTGCTTTGTTTGGGGTTTTGAAAACTTGAGTGACAGTGACACGTTATTGCGAGGTGCTTTTGCTGGTATTGTTATTGCAAGAGCGAGATATAATACTCCACCGGAGGAGTTTATTGCATCAGAGCTCATAGTATATTGCAATTCTATGTATTAGTGGCATGAATGCAATGATTTCAGACTTACTAGTCTATCTTTGGGCTTGCTGATGTTTCCGATTTTATTTTTTTATATCATTTTTTTGTTGTTGCCATTTTCATTTACACTACACCCTAGGATGAATCGGAAATTAAGACAAGCAGGGAATGAGCCTTTGTACAAATTCTTTTCATGGCCATGAGCAACACATGCAGTGATCGCTGGATGAATGCAGACTGCTCGCGGGAGGGGGGGGGGGTCATAATATGATATACAGTATATATTATCAATATTATTAGTACATACTGTATACCACACTTTTTTAATAGGTACTACTAGTAGGAGTAGGAGATAACTACATGTGGATGTAGGGTCAATTAATCATTCATTCATGGATTATTCCCCTTGTTTTGATTTTCGATTAAAGCTCTTCTTATTCTTATGGAGTATGATGAAGTAATGAATACAGACGTACACAGAGGCGTCAATATAAAAAAGAGGCCCATTTGCCTAACTGGTGATAGTGATACACTCGCGTAGTTACCACCACTGCACAACCCAACTCAAAATGGCGTAGGCCTACATAGTGGTGTTTTTTTATGTATAGCATAGTAAATAAATAAAGAGGGAGCGGACACTGATGGTTTAGTAGGCAGAATGATAATTGGGTAAATGTAATAGTAACAGTGCCAGTGAGAGTGAGAGACCAGAACAGAAAATAAAAACAAATATTTTTGGCGACTGGGGGGATCGAACCCAGATTAGGCCAGAGGTAGTGGGCTGGTTTTCTGTTCACGGCGAGGCGGATTCCCTCGGTCGGTCGACGAAAATCTTTTTCTATTTTCTGTTCTTGTCTCTCACTGGCACTGTTACTTTATCCCACCACTACCATTCTGTATACAGCATAGAGTTCGCAACTTTTTTTTTTCGAAAGTTGTGTCGCTAGTATAACTACGAGTATAATCGCAAATCGCCGCTTCAGTTGAATTCTTATTCTGTGATCAAGTCCGCCTCATTAAAAAAGTAAATTTGTTTCCCAAATAACTATGGCTTTAGTAGATGGTGCTGTGTGTGAAGATAGTGGCACGATGTCGGTCTTCTTACCTTGTATGTAAAATAATAATGATAATGATAGTGGTGGAATTTACGTAATCACTGTCATAGTGATTTTTGATACATAATATTATGATGATCAGAAAATCATTGACGCGTTTACAAATTCCATTTTTTTTAAATTCGTCCACACACTTTCACTTTCATTTTATTTTATTTTTTGTTAATGTAAAAAACAAATTCATTTAAAGTGTATCTAGATCTAGGTTTCTTCGACTTCTTACGATTAAAAATTAAAAGTTTCCACTTGCAAGAAATGTTATTTTGTTGTTTTCTGTTCTCCGCCTTTCAATGAATCTAAAAAAGGAACCATTTCTTTGGTTGTTTTGGTTTTGTTTGGGCCAAAACCGCTCATATCATGAGCGCGGATATGATCTTATCAGAAATACAAATATCACACATGGCTTTATCTTTAGTAAACCGCCTTGTAAACAAAAAAGTCAATCTTTGCTTGGATAATGCTTGAGTCTATTACTATTCTATTACGGCTCAATATGCTATAACTGGTGATCTGTAAAGCAATCATCACTCATAATATTATTGTGACAACTGGAATCTAAAACAAAAAGGAGACATTAAATTCATCGTTCATACATTTTTATCCAAATGACATAGTTTATTGTTACATTACAATTTTTTTATGGGTTTCAGTTTCAGCTCATCATAATAATATAAAGAACACTTTCCGACGTGCAAGAAATTTGTGTATCATATCCTGGTCTCTCGTTTGGCCTCCCAATTCCCAAGAGACGTGTGTCGAGTTCCGGTTTTCTTTGTTTCAAATATGTGTCTGTTTTACTTTTGTGTTTTGTGTTTTTTGTGGTGTGTTTGTTGGCTGGTGAAGGGGAAACCCGAAGCGTTCTTTGTTCTGTTACCTGTTTTAACTTTGAAGCTACACCATTTTCCCTTGTTGGTTTTTTTCCATACCTTCCAATAGGATGGGGACAGCACCAACGTCAGAACATTGAGTCTCATCCGTTTCTGTATTAGTAGTAAAAATATGTCACGAGTCACATGACTTCAGACTTATTTAGTAGACATTGTGTCAATCTTTTTTTGGAGTTGGAGACCGAGAGTCCATGTCGACGCGTTGTATATTAAATAATTATCAGACAAACAATCACGCATTTAAAAGCTAGTATCTCATGTATAATTATAATCATAATATATCATATTTATCAATAATACATCCATAATTTCCATCCGAATTCCATTGCGTTTATTGCAACGAGGTGTTGGTTCAGCTCCTGGAAAGATGAAACATTCGACCTGCATGATATTGTATAGGTTCATCTTGCACTCTCCCCTGAGCCCAGACTCCGGAAGGTCCATCTTACCATCTTCAGTTACATCACATTCACGGGATTTATTTATTTTTTGATATTTTTTTAAAGAAACGAAAGTTCTCTGCGTAGTGTCAATTACTAAGCTAATATCACTATCACCAGTCAGGGGGTCAATGAATTGAAATCCAAACCATTTTCATTTCATTATCTCTTTGGTTGTCTTGATTTGGGGGGGGGGGGGGGTGGCGGCAGCACCGTGGTTGGACGTCGAATCAGAGGTGGTGGGATTGGCTCTTTTTCACCAGTAGCAGTAGTTGTTGTAGTAGGACGCTTTTTATGAAAATTATACAAGAAATTATATATAAATATTATACATCCTGTGTTTCCCTGTGCCCAGACTACGAAAGGTGCAGACAGTACATCACATATTATTTCTTTATGAAGAAACGAAAGAACTCCCCCTAGAGATCGGTGTACGATTTTACATTTCTCCGCGAGTCAATTACTATCTCCATCAGCCAGTTGAGTCGGTCAGTGTCAATCAATGAAATCCAACCATTTTCATTTCTTTGGTTGTTTTGATTGGGGGCAACACCAAAGTCGGACGTCGACGCAGGGGTGGTGGAATTGGTTCTTTTTCACCAGCAGCACTAGTACTAGTAAAGTTTGTCTGTGTGTTCTGACACGCGGATTGGCCCATTTCATCAGCGAAATCTTTATTGTTATTTTCATCCAAACTACTTTTCTCGTATTTAGTGGTGGAAGTATTACTAGTATTGTCACCATTTTCAGTATCTTGCTGAGTCTCTTCAACAATAATATTGGTATCAGTATCAGTATCAGCCAAATTGTCTTTCACGTCATGTTTATCATTGTCCTGTGCAATGTTAAAACTACTCGTAACGCCAGTACTACTGAATGGATTTCTCAGCATCAGGTTGTTTGACCGGAAATATCTGTTACGTTTGGAAATCTTCTGTGTTTGAAATTTACTATCGTCAACAGATCCTTTTCTAACGTCTATAAGTGGATCTAGTTCATGTTTCTTTAGCGGTTTTGCGAAAAGGGCATCCATCTTTTTTTGAATGGTGGTAGAGTCGATGATAGCGCCGAGCTGAAAATATTCAAAATGGAAATCTATTAACGAGAGTAGAAGTAGGAATAATAATATTGATGATAATAATAGATAATAATAATAATAACAATAATAATAATAATAATAATAATAATAATAATAATAATAATAATAATAATAATAATAA
>JARDUL010254808.1:0-14866 GCA_030265205.1 Dirona pellucida | reverse complement strand
GGTTCTTTACCATAATCCGCCATAAACCTCAAAAACTTACTCCATGATATCCTACTCCTACTTTTAACTTTATACCATTGATTCACCAAGAGACAAAAGCAAAGTGTAAAATGATCACTCACCCGCTGGGTCGTCTTCTGAACAATGTTTGCAATCACTCTGCCTGACGACAAGAGGTGTGAGTGAACGGTGGGGATGACTTGCACAGCCACCTATCATGTTCAAATTAAATCCCTTGCAAGGCGGTGTCAAATAGATAGAACACTCGTGTCACTGGATATCATTTTAACCCTCTCGTTTATGCAAGATCAAACATTTGTATTGATGCCCGTTAAAACTCGCACCGATACAAGTTTGCTAAAAACTGTGTAATAATAAAAACTATATCCAACAACACGGGTAAAGTGTAATAACCACTATATTTTTATCTACCTTTCTATTTCCTCTTTACGTTCCCCTCTTTCTCTCCTCGTATCTTCCTTTCTTTCTTGCTCTTTTCCTTCATCCTCATAAACCTCCTCCTTCCTACAGCTCCTTTCTTTTCTTCTCCTTTTTCCTCATTTCAGAATCAACAATTCACTCTCTTCCTCCTTATAATATAATTACACGTTCTTGCTCAAATCAAAAGAAACATCACAACAAAACAAGGCAAAAAGTAAGTAACAAGTAGACGAATAATATAATAACTTAATTTAATCACAACAAATAAGGTATACAAAGCACACTGGCTTAAATATATTTCAAGTTTCACATCATAATAATTACTTAGTGAAAACCATGGTATTAATAAACATGACAAATTAATCGCCGAAAAATATGTGCATACTTTATTCTATCTTTTGTAAAGTCTGGTCTAAGCGGCTTTATGGCTGCTACAGTGCGTCTATCAAATATAATGATGGTTTTATAGTCCGTATCGCGGTAAAAGTACAGGCTTACACTTACAGACTCCTACATTATTTATCACCCAGAAGGCTATGTCATTCAAAGCCCTTAACTTCCCAGAGAGCATATACAGTAGAGAGTCTGTTAGGCACATCATACTGACATTCTGGCAATATTATATTTCTCTACCTTAAGCTGTCTATGTAGGTACTCATTCACACCTAAATCAAATGAGAAAAAAAAAGAGTAAAGAGGATTTCTCAAGGGAGTCACGTGAGGACTAGATAGCATTGCTAGGATTCGACCCAGGACCGCACGATCTCGAGTCTAGTATAGTAGCAGGTTCAGCCACCAAAGCCACATCATACACGACATTGCCATTACTGAATGACAATGCCGCCATGATCACCTCATAAAATCATGGCCACGATTAACGAATATTTTCATCAACTAAGACTGGGATTGGGGCATCGTTTAATCATGGAGAGATGGATCAAGCTGGATTACCATCTAGAATCTACTTGACAATGATACAGAATCTATAATTAGTGCAAAACCATAAAATAGCAAAAGAAAAACAAAACAAAGTGACATAGAATAGATTTTGCTGATCAAAGTATCATTATAACGTCCAAACTTGAAAAATATAGCAATTAACAGTCCAAAAAGACGAATATATATATTTTAAAAAAGCTTATGACCCGTTTCCTTCTTCAATTTCTAAGGGCTGTGCTGTGGCCTAGCCGTCAAATGATAAATGATAAATGACTCATACAAGGTCTCAAATACATACGCAATTCTTTCAACAACACCAGGTTGCCAACCAGTGCATCATCGTTTAACTTTGTGAGTCAGCATACCACCATACACAATAATTGAATGATTTGAAGATAGTAACATACCGTAATATTAAATATAAACAATAACCATCCAATTTCCTATACTGTTTGGTTACTGTGACTTCTGACGGCGTATTTCCCAGTTATTGGTAAATCAAAAGAATTACCCAAATCACCTACATATCATTAGCATTTTCAATCATCGATGTTCAAATAGGAATAACAAAGTAACAAACAAACAAAACAGGGGGCGCCACCAAACAATTTGAATCAGATCTGACTGGCAGCAAAGGCTGTTGGAATTCATATTATATTTTGAAATGATTATTGTGAGATGAGATATAGGGTATTCAAAGGTCATTTGACCTATCAAACCCGTAACCATGATATGATATATAGTAAAAATCCATACTCACCCAGCATCATGAGATGCAGAAAATCAGGACATGTTATAATGTTATTGAGAGATTTAGATAAATTATACATGTATACATCATATTATAGCTGTACTGTCAAAAGATTATCACAAGGGTCATGTTGTCCATGATGAGGATAGTGATGGTGAGTATTTATGGCAAGACATAATGACCAAATTTAAGTACAAGGCAAAGACAGTGAATCAAATAGTAATGATGACTTACCAAAAGGTAGGTTGACCTGAGTGAAACTATAGTGAGCATATCATAAAGACAGCGATATATGATGATGATGCTGATGATGATGACGATGATGATGATGATGACGACGACGACGATGATGATGATGACGATAATGATGATGACGATGATGATAATAATGGTGATAAAGATGCTTATGCTAACAATGACATCGACAACGATGATGACAATGACAATTAGGATTAGAATTACATCAATGATGATGATAATGGTAATCGCTATTGATAAAAATGACAAGTTTGTAATGTATTGATTGCTCATATAACAATGTCACAGTTACAGTATTGTTTTGGAGAATAATAAATTATGATATGTTATGACTAGTGTGGTAAAACAACTATATCATAAATAAATGGATGAATCACAACATGGATAGGGGTAACATTTGGCAAGACTAACACAATACATAACATAACAATAACAACCAAATTAATGATCAATGATGATTGTATTTATTGATGATTTAGGTTATGAAGATTATTACAATATGGATGATTGTGATGATAATAACAATGAAGATCTTAATAATTATCAGGTTTATTATCATTTCACATTGGTTTGAATGAGGATAAGATGAGGTCAAGAAGTTCTGATCATAACAAATTACCCGTGGAAAAAGAAAAATGAATGCCCAGGTGGCAGCTCTCAGTTGTCCTAGAACTGAATAGTAACCACTAGGGTAACAGCAAAGTGTTTACTGGTAAAATGTATGGACCTCATGGTACATTGGTGTCTAATTTACTGGTAAAGGTGGTATTTGGATGTATTGGGCTCATCACATGTTCGTCTTTAATTCCTGATGCAGAGTCTTTCTAGGCATGTGTAAGGTGATGAGTGGCGTAAGTCATTTGGATTTACTTCCATTTGTCAGGTGCACTCTTCAGAACTTGACATATGGCTGGCCCCTGCACTGCTTATTGCGGTATAAAGGGGACTTGATAAACAACATAAACAACAAAAGAAAAAAACCACATTAGCTTTTAGAATAGACTCAGGGCTAGTGTAAACCGCATCACCCAACTTGACTGTTTCAATAATATCAATATGTATAATATATATAAGTAGCCATCTGAAGTCACCCGTTTCACATTTTATAAATCTGTCAAATCCGTCGGTTCAAAATGATTTGGTTACGTTAATTAGAAAAGTGGGAAATGGAATTCCTAAAAAATATATATTTGATTGTAGTCAGCAGAGAAAGATACCACGAGATAGACCAAAGAGCAGTGTGGAGGAAGGTAATATCATCAAATGTAGAAAAGAGAGTAAATAAATTAGCTAATGCAAAAAAAAATTTTTTTGACACCCTGTATATATATTGTTTTATTTGGAGTATGTATCTTCATATCATCCCAATTATTTTGGTGAAATTAATGGGAGGATGTCTTTGTCATTGTGTCTTGCGTTGTGCTTAGTCATGTCCCTTATGTTATAATTCTAAAATTCATCTGGCCTAACAACATCACAAACAAAGATTTATTAGACACATGTCAACAAGAAAGCAAAGAAAATATCCTAGCGTTAAATTAAACAATGCAAGCATGTGTCACAAAGCAACTGTAATAGTAATATCCAAACAACCCTCATCCATTAGACACCAGACGTTACGAGACAAAGAAGAGATTCGAAGTACACCTGGCAAAGACATGAGTTTCTAGTTTAATGCCCTTTTTGGACAGTGTAAGTGTAAGATCAAGTAGTTCAGTCAGTAGAGCGTCTGACTGCCATGCAGGTAAACAAGAGTTCAATTCCAAGTCTGGGCAGATATTGTTTCTGGTCGATTGTGGTCTACCCGGCAGCGAAATAGCTAGGGGCTACTCAAATCTGGCGGAAGCCGTCAGCCTGGAAATTAATGGCAATCTACCACAATGAATAATATCATTCAAGTGTTTAGATTTAGATAACCTGCGCTCAGTATTGAGTATGGTATCTTTACTTTAAGACCGTATCAAAGCTGGTCCAGTAATAGAACACATAACCTCTAAAGAATGCAAGGCAAAAACATTTCTGCCGAGGTAATATATAAAATTTGTAATTGTCATGCTTTCCATGAATTCTGTGCTCTCCATTCAAGAAATCAAAGACTGTGTTCAAAACTCAACAATTGCTTAAGAGTGGACAACTTACAGAGATAAATGTTGCAATCACGACAAACAAAATTTTGTTTGCAATTATTGGAATAGATTCTGAAATTGACAACCTAAATTGAAATTGTCTAGAGAACAGGAACATATTTGTGTTGGTAAAAGAACCATTGCAATGCAAATAAGAGAGGCAGGTCTCTGTTGGCAGACTCATCCATTAACAGAGTCTTGCTTTCCTCCAGAGTCATCTCCACCACCTCAATCAACTCGCCTTCGTCCCATAGCCCTCCTCCAGTTGATACATGCATAGAGTCGGTCACTTGTACGAAAAACAGGGTAGACTTAGGGCCTGATAGTACACCTCCACATCTGTCCCAATGGAAAATGGGAGAATTGAGATGCACTTAAAAAACCCCAAAAAACTACAAAGATTATTCCAAATTAAAGACTTGATTACCTGGGTCAGCACCCACATTGATAAATACTATACCGACGATTTACACATAAAAAACAATGACACTATCTGAAAATATCATAAAACCACTTTCAAATCTATCAGATTAGAAACATCCGTGATCAAGCAAAATACTTCTCTTTTATTCATCAACATAAGAGTTAAACTCAATGCATGTAATTCCTTAACCATACAGCTTTTCCACACTACCTCAGGCAGTTCTAGTCTTTACAGGGAAAATATTACTTCAAAAATAATTTTTAAAATCTAAAGCCTCACCTATAACTCGTGATGCGTGTAAAAGTTTCCACTGGGGCAAAGTAACCGCACTCCTCTAGAGTTTCAGCTTGGGCGATTTGCTCCAAAGATAGGTTACTGTCAACTATGCCTGAACACAACTCTAAAGTCATGCCAATATCCCCATGATATTTGTCTGAGTCGATGACCTCCGTAGCATCACTTTGGATCGTTTTAGAGTGGTGGAGGTACACAGCTGGGAAAGGAAAAATTGAATAAATTGAAAACACAAAGATCTTTTACCATTTTGCTCTGCAAGCTAGTTAAGGGTCAAATTTACCTTGCAAAAATATGAGTAAATAAACATTATATATCATTATTTTTTTTACATTTAAAAAAAATTTAGCCTACTATTACTATATCCACTCATCTACTGTGACTAATCAAGAGCAATTGAAAACTTCAAAAGTTAATGAAGCTATGAAGGCATTTTAATTTTATATTATATTGTGATCTTTGAGAAGATTGAAAGCCTACCTGGTCTGAACTGCTTGACAAAAATCAATCGATTCCTTGTAAGGTTGTAAATCAGAATGACAACACTGTAAAGTTTTAAATTGTAAAGGAAGATGATTAGATCAACACAACATAAAGACTGAGGGAGGGGAGGGTTCAGTGAGCTTGGATTGTTTCTTTTTAACATTTAGATTACCCTAGATGTTGATTAAGATTAGATACACGAATATGGTTCTGGTGACAGCTCAACGATTAAGAACAAAAGAGTGTGTTTTCATGTGTCGTTAAGTAGTTAAATAACAGGTGTGAATTAAATAGGACTGAAAATGAGCCAAAACAAAAGCATCAGGGCTGAGCTGACAGTAAGAAATATCAAAATATTTTAACTATTATGTATTTTGGAAACAAGTCATCCCTCTGTAAAGTAGGGTCAAGAATGAGGAAAAGCAAAAACAAATATTTTTTTAATATTAATATATATAGAAAACTTACTCATCATGTTCTTCAATGCAATCATAGTTTTTCTTCTTGCCACCCTTGAAAGAGAAAAGATACATAGATTCTATGTCAACAGGAGGAAATCAACTTATGATCAATTTGATAATTATACTTTTATAGAGCAAGTTCAACTTTATAAATGTGTCCTCAATTCTATATAAGTCATTAATATTAATATATGCACAATATTAAATCTTTGTTTATCGCAACCTACAAAATGGGAATGGCTTGTGCAACCACAGTGCATACCAGTTATAATGCAGGCTACATAGAAGAGAAAGAGTTATATATACCTCTAATACCGGGTGACATAGAAAGAACGGAACCCATGTTCTTTGCTATAACTTTCTTATTTTTGAAGCAAAACTATCAAAATTTTGAACAGCTATAGAATAGATAATGCATGACGCATGTTCAAAATTTCAAACCCATGTGCTAAGTATGCGTTGTATGGCTTAACGAGTGAAATGTCACCCTTTTTCCATTTTGTGCACTCACTCTCACTTGCAGCAAAACAAGATATTTTGTTTTGACGTTGTATGATTTTGATTGCTTGAAATCAACACCATACTTAATCAAATTGCAATAGTCAATTTTTATTTATAATTTTTATTTTCTCTTTTTGAAATGACGTGGATTTAATAACACAAGTCATTTGCTGTCAAAGCCTATCTCAAAACTGATTCATAACGATGCTCTTGTTTTGTACCGGAACAAGTTCAACTGTAAACAACTTGGTGAAAAAGTTTAAGGACAATTTGGGTCCATTACAAACCGTAAGCCACCTGGGTGACCCAGCCTGCTCGCTTTGCTGCCATCTTGTGCATAGTGCTTAGTGAAAGATTTGGGCATATTCAAACCCCAAATTTCAGTGAGAAAAATGACGCAAGAAATAATAATTGGAATTTCCAGAGAAAATATTGGTTGCATTCTGAGGTATGATTTATAATCAAGAGCATATTATTGTATACTCATTACTAAATAAACAGAAACTCACCGACTGTGACATTGTGTGAGGATTAAAATATGGACTCAACTATACACATTACAATTTTCACACTTTCAATATCATCACTAACAGAGTATTTAGATTTAGAATGGCAAAATTGTGAACACTATTTACTCAAAGTAAATGCATGCACCGACTGAGTACTTTTTTTTCCTTCTTAAAAATAGAAAATTAAAATATGGATCGAAACAAGAATTTTAAAATCATTTTAACTGTTACACAAAGCACAACAATGGCTTTGATCACTTGGTAATAAATGGCTTTTAACGTCATGTGAGATTCTATCGGAATTCATTGCAGGTATAATAATATCTCCATTCAAAATCACAGCGGAAAAATGAAAAAACAAAGGCGGCTGCATTGATGATATTGTCAGTAAATAAAAAACCCATGCACAATTGACCCCACTTTGTCAGTCATATCCATTGATATAGAAAAGGAATACATACAGTTGGTCCGACAACTGAACCTTGTGACCCCAGTTCAATGTTTTCTGATATTATCGCTCTCCACTACTAACCTTGCCTGTTGTTTAATAATAATAATAAACTTTCAATCCATTGATTCCTTTTGCCTCATACACCATAGTGATGTAACTTGTCCAATGCCTTGCTAACACTTTGATAGCTGCTCTTCATACCTTTTGAAGCTTATTGAATTGATTAGAGTGTTAGATTCTCCAATTTCAACAGAGGGATTTTGTTCCCATCTGACCATTTATTTGATATTTTATGTACTATTGTTATTATTGATCATGATATTTCTGTCATCTGATGATGTCACAATGTCCTTTATGTCGTGCCAGTAGGGCCTTCTTAGATAGGTGTCTTTTTGTTACTGTTTCTGTCTGATAGCATCAGCTTGGCTTCTATTATGTTTATATCATGTCTCTCTTTCTAATAAGTCTTTGAATGTCCTTCATGACACATGGACAGCGATCTGTAAGAATTGGGCTAAAATTTTCAGACATTTCACTTGAAATTCGTTTTTAATACTGAAATTTGAAGACAATATCTCCAACTTGATAAACAAAGGAATGGGGGCTGCCAGAAGCTAAAAATCTGAATAAGAGGTATGCAATAAAGGGTGAAAATGGTATAGTTCCAAGTGTTCCTCTCAGGGTTGGTTGACCTTCTGTTCTAAGCCCACAACCCCCCACTCTCGCACCCCTGTCTCTCTGCTTTCGTATCTTATTATGTCGCTCGACATCCTACTGAACGCACAGCTCTGATACTGCCTGCTTGAGATCACCCACTTGTGTTATATATGATTGTTGTGCTATTAGCTGATGAAGGGCAAATCCGAAACCTTATTTTGTAACTTTGGGCTATATCATTGTCACTCTTTTTGTGCATATATATCTTCAACTTAGTACATTCAAACTCAGATAAATCTTGCTTGTTTGATAATTTATAGATTGAAATTAAGGCTAAGGGACTGTTTCTGTTACACTATCACCATCATCAATGTTTTGTTTCCAATATTAATACCAATATCAGCTAGAGATCCAAGAAGTCAAGAAGTTCTTTTAACATTTTTTTTTCTTAATTGTAAGAAATTTTCATTGATAAATAATAGAATAAAAAAAGAAAAGAAATAGATAATTGTTTATTATATATTTAAATTTAAGACATAATTTGTTGAATTTTAAAAAAGAAAGTAGGACACAATCTAATATATATATATATCTAGTACTAGTCTACTACTACTACTACTAGTTGCATCAACAAGGGGAGAAAAAAAAGCACAGCGCCCATGCCATGAACATGGCGCAATAGACTAACTTATCAGACTTTTTATTCTAGAAAGAACACTTGACTAGATTTATTTACCTGAAAATACGAAATACGCTTAGGCCTCAGGAACTTGGAATCTGGCATATCACCAACTTCGACATGAGATATCTGGTTCATTTTGTAGATCGATTTTTTAAAGATCTATTTCTAAATAGTAGTCTATCTAGTCATGCAACTTAGAAACGGCTATGATGATATTATGATGTGGTTGTGTGAAAGGTTAATGTCAGAATGACCACAATTCAGGTTCTGTTCTCAGTAATCTCAGGGCTTTGCACGAAAAAAACAAAAGCGAAAGCGAAACTAGAGAGAGTCTAGCGACTCCTATGAAAAAAGAAGGTGCCGTAGGCGTAATAGTGAGTCGTAATAGTAATAGGTATGGATCGGTCCTCTTTATTCGTCATAGTATAGCAGCGATAGTGATAGTATAGCAGTGTTGTAAAGAAAAGTCTTGCTTCAGAAAGATTATCAAGACTACAAAAATTCTGATAAATATACCTCACCCCATTCTACCGCCCCCCCCCCCCCACACAAAAAATGATAATAACAGAATTGTTACCGAAAAGTTTTATGAAATAAGGAAATCTAAAGAATAAGATCAGCATCTGGCACCGATTACTGTTATTATATCGATGGCATCTGGCAATGCTATAACTATAATAACTATTCTGAACGGGATCGAAACAAGGATTGCCAACTATGCTTTTCGCTGTGTAACCTGTAAACTGATTTGGAATTAGCTGATTTACAGCTAAAGTGTCACAACCTGTAGCGCAACTTTTTATACATTTCTAATTGCTTTTGAATTCGTATTCAAGCCTTAGTAAACTTGCTATCGAGTTTATCGGTCTTTTCATTTGCACAGAGCATAAATCAATATCATAGCAACCTAATATACCACAAAGTAGTTTTGATTTGACTTGACCCCGCTGCACTTTGTTTTGGTTGTCTCAAGGCTGAACTATCTGGCAATTCTGATCGAACCTAGAAAAGGGTTAACTTTGATTTTTCACTTGCTGACTGCTGTGTACTGAGAGAAGCCCTCCTCCATCTATGAAAGATGTGGATGTTTTGAGTTCTAATTCGCCAACGTTATCGGGAACAAGTATTTTCGAAGGTAATCATGATAAGAACTTTAGGATTTGAGTCCATACATTTGTCAAATGTATTGTTGGGTCAGAACTGAGTGAATAATTGAAATCATGTTTGTTGGAGGGGTTGGGTTTGGCTCTGGATCTTCTCTTCCTCCCTTTCGTTCGTCATCCACTCCATTTGTTGGGAGAACACTTTCGTCATGTGAATTGGTGGCTCTTATTATTGTTACATTTAGAGGATGAGTAAGGTATATTTGATCGTGCATATTGACAAGGTAAGAGACCAAAGTGGGACACTCCTTGCTGAAGTTCTAACTATTATTATTATTATTAATTATTATGGTCATGGGGTTGGGTGACCAACCAAGTCAAGTTGGTCAAAACACAATACAATAACCATAACAAACATTATACATGCCAAAAAATCTGATTGCCAAGGCACCCTTACTTGTAATAGTAACTGTTAGTATTAGGCTCCTAATAATACTCATATTTAGAGTCATAAACTCATTCATGTACATCTTTGTTTGTATTTCTCTGCAACCCTTACTATAGAAATAAACAAACAGTAAGGTCTCTAACTGGTTCAGTTACAGTAAAAGAAACATCCATGGGTAGGGTAATTAACACGTTTTTATCTAAACTAGAAAGAGTCTAAAGAGTACCACAGGTCACAGTCACAGATCTGTGCTAGGCCAGGCTACGGGGAGATCTTGAGCACATTTGAATTTGAGTTCTTCAAAATACTTTATGGTTTTGTATGACGAACGAATGACTGGAGGAATGCACCAACTTACAGAAAGGGAACAAGGGTAATGATACAGCTTCGTAAACGATTTAAAACAACACAAGGGGCGTTTCGGGTTACCCCTGTCTCAACTGCAAACAATTAAACAATGAACAAGAATGATACGAAAGGACAATGGGAGTACACATCCATCACAAATACAAGAAATGAGCCATTGCCGCTCGAATCTTGTTAAGGCTAAGGGGTTCAGGGTGTAGAGAGGTGGGGGAAGAGGTCAGATGGAAGGATTAATAGATAAAAGTAAATAATAATGGTAATAATAATGACAATATTGATAGTAGCATTGGTAATAGTGTAGTAGTGACAATGGTAGCAATACCAGTAGATATCAATAATAGAGAAGATAACACACAGTAATAGTAATAAAAACAACAATAAATGATAATAATAGTAACAATAATGATATAATGCCAATAAAAATGATGATAACGATACCAACATTAATAGTAACAACAGTGATACTAGCAATGATAATGACTACAACGACAACAATATAATAATAATAATACTACTGATAACAAATAATTAAAATGATAATAATAATAATAATAATAATGAATGATATTAATGATAGGGAGCTAAGGGAAGGTGAATGATCCGGGGAAAGTAGTACTCCTTGTGTGCATAATGATAATGGGTGGGGGGGTTGTAGGGGATGGAATAATAAATCGGGGGGGGGGGGGTTGGAACCAAAGGATGAAAAAGGTAGTGATGAATAAAACAAATGATTAGATGTAAATAAATGTAGCAGCGGTAGATTCAGCAAATGATAGCAATTCTAATGAAGACGATAGTAATAATAGCGTTAGAGTTAATAGTAATAATATCAATCAGATGAGGGGAGGGGATTGATGAGTCGGTGGGAATAACTCGAAAGTTACGAAAGAGTGAGCAGAAATACATTAAATTATACGAAAATAAGGTTGGGGGGGGGGGGGGGGTACTTGTTTACCAACTAAACCTGTGCTTATCGGAACCGTCCATGTCAGTCGTAGATTACTGGCTGCACTGACACACAAGAAATAGAGAAATGTGCTACTGTAAAGCGCTTAGAGCATGGTGGTGATCGTGGATAAGCGCTATATAAATGCCATTTATTTATTATTATTATAAGAAATAGGGAAATGGCCTGCTATATTTTATTGATCATTCATGAAAATAATTATGTCTCTCAAATTGAAACGATTACTGTAAAAGTAGGGCATTTGACCTATCAAAACCTTAACCAAGATATGGTATGATTTATCAATCAAACATGCATGGTGTCTATGGGGGCACCAATGAGAGTGTCCTACTTGTGTGTGTAACTGTGATTGACAGACATCATTGAATATTTTTTTTGTATTGTTAAAAGGGGGCTCTCTGATTATAATGCTTTTCCTGACATTATCATTTGATAGGTTCCTGTCACTGTTGCTGTTAAAAAGGCTATCATATTTATTGAAAAGGTTTTTTGGGGGGTTTTTTTAGTCTTTAGAGCTCAGTTCTGTTTTTCACTCTGAAGGCTGGTGTTTTAGCCACAGCATAATTTGGTCACCTCATTTCTCATTTGGAGTAGTCTATTGTTAAAGTAACCAGATAAGAAATGATAATAATAATAATATTAATAATACTTTATTTTAATCCCATGAGGGAACTTCTTTTTACAGATGTGTACAAAAATTACAACTTTTATAATGTATGCATAAGATGTGGAGCATCACAGTATTTAAATGAATACAAAATAAAAGAATGATATATATGTAAAGACCATTGTTGTGGGTTAATTAAAATAGTTTTTAAATCTGACTGGTTTAAAAGGCGTAAAATATTTAAAATGTCTCTCATTCCTTTTACTTTAAATATAGAAGTTAATATAATATCAATTTATTGCGATCGTCAAAACTCACAATAGATCACCAATTAATTACAGACAGAGATATAAGAGGGAAAATCCTTTTTATTGTTTGTTTGTGTGTGTTTATTAATCTGTATTTTAATGAGCTGTAATTTCCTTTTCTTTTACTTTCATCTCAAAGTATTTTAGGTTGATATGTTTAAAGAAAATCGTTTTCAGCTAGCAGCTATGAACTGTGGGCTCTGGGTGCATAAATTGCCTAATATCACAGGCTGATTATATCTACATATTCATCATTTATGCCTGTCACATATCATGGAACCTCATAAACAGAAGTACTAGTATGAGCAAAAGGCATCTCATTGATATGCATAGTAGGCTACAAAAGAACAGGTGTTTGCAATAAAATGTTATGAGGGGCAGGGAATTTGTTTGATCTAACAGTAACAGAATTCAACACCATTACACAGCTGCCTCTGGGAAATAGAATGTTCATTCATGTGTAGAGTAATGATTTAGTTATTACCTAATTTGGCCTCTCGCTCAGGGTGTTTCTTTTGTTTTACTCATAAAATCTTTATTGCTCTATCAATTTTTAAATATTTGGCTTTTTCTTGTTTTAAGTGCAACAAAAGGTAGTTTTATGTAATACAGCGTAGAACTGATAATGTACGCTGACCGAATAATGATGAAATAAGGTAATTCAGATGAAGAAGTAAAGATTGGTTTACACAGGGTGACAATGTTTTATTGATATAAGGCAAATGACGAAAAGGGATTGTTCCAACTCAAACACATTTAAACTTGGGGACATGAATTACGATTTGATAAATTCAGTTACCCAATGCAAGATGTCACATGAACACACTGTTGACAAACATTGATGATTTGAGGGCAAAAATGGCAGCTGTTACTGAACGGATTGATGTGGGTAATGAATATATACATATATATATAGTTGTGGTACTCATATTGTGTGGTAATGACACCACCACTTAACTTATAGTAAGCTTTGTGTTTATTATCTGAATGACCATGTTTCATCATTCCACATGTTTCAGATAAGATAAGTAGGAAAATAAGATAATACTTAATTTCATCCCTGTGGGGAAATTGTTCGTAAGTAGTATTTATTTTATTATTATTTTACCTTATTGTCGCGCACCCTAATTTATATTTTGTTTTCTTCTTTTTGCCTTTACTTGAACAGCAACATAAACTGGATGAGATGACCTGATAATGAATCTACTATTTTTATCAATCATATCAACAATTCTGTGCACTCTGATTGCTCTTGCCTTCAAGTATCTGTCACTTCTACGATGGATCAGTGGACACGCCTATGTTTTGAGCAAGGTGAATTATTTTTATTATTATTGTATCTATCTAGTATTCATTCTCTCATTCTTGGACTTAGATTTTTTGTCTTTATGAGAAAAAATGAATTTTGAAAAATGTTATTTCAAAGCTAGCTATTTGACTAACATGATAAGAAATTAAAGAGACTGGTTTCATTGTATGTACACCTAATGACAGCACTAAATGATAGAGGTGTATATGTTTTATATATTTATTTAAAAAATATATATAATGAGGATATTAAGTCATGGCCCTGCAATAGTTTTTGACACTTACTGCCCACCCTGTTATCTCCATCACTGAAATTGTTGTATATATTTGTTGTTCATATTTCTTGCAGAGGAAAGAGCCTTTCAGCATCTTAGAAGTTCTGGACTTGTTCAAGAATGTTAGGGTAAGCAAGTGATTAATTATATTTTTAGTAATTTTATGATAATGATAATAATACATTTGCTTTTACTTGATCACACGGCCACTATGTATTAAGAGTATATTTCAGGGGAAAAAAGACCGAAATGACCCAAGATTCGGTCGCAGTGTAGTGCCGCAATGTAGGCAATAGGACTTACATTTCTTGCCCAAGGAAAAAACACAATGCCGAAAGCCAGACTCAAACCCCCAAGTTTAATGCAATGTCTTAGCTTCTCAGCCACTGTGCCTTCCACTTGCTCATTGTATGCAAACTTAGATGAAATGCAATGATATATGTAAAACTCAGTACTGAAGGCAACCAAATGTTTTGAGAAAGATATATATATATATATATATGTATG
>JARDUL010254586.1:1020-15614 GCA_030265205.1 Dirona pellucida | reverse complement strand
GTGATGCAACAGCATGCATGCTTTGCTGACCAACACAAAGACACTAGCTGTTCCGATTCGTAATTTTATGAAATGACGACGCATCTTGTAAAAGTAAACTGAAATTTGATTGGCTATTATTTTTAGATGTGACCTCTGGGTTGTCCAATGAAATATCACACAATAAATAGGAGAAATTTTCCATTAAAAAGGGTCGAGGCTGATGGCGTTTATAATGGGCCTTCGCTTTGCCATGTGACTTCGTGCCACACGCATATATACTACCGTAGCGCTACGCGTAAGTGACCTACATTTTACAAAAACGGCGTGAGCCTCACTTGTGTTTTAATGTTCAATGACAATGCATCCGGTTTTGTTTAAAACAGCCTTCTGAACACAAACATGCCACAAAAAAGTATTCAGCCTGCGGTCGGATTGGAACACTGGTCAAAACTTAACACACAGACACTAGCTGAGCAGAATTTCTATTATTAATAACACAGGTCAAGACTTATTTATTTGGTGGTGTTTGTAATCATACATATATAGAAGATTTCAGAGATTGATAATCACTTTATTTTTTATAAAAGTGGCTTTTATTCCTTCTCTGTGTTTTAAATAGAGATGCTTTGGAATTATTGAACAATAGTAAAGATTATATCATTTTTACATGTATTATAAATTATATATATATAAATTTATATCCTGCATTTGTTTCTTTTATCAGACTGATAATGACCTTGTAGAGTGCCGCACCAAGTATATGAAGTCGGACAGAGTACAGATAATTCCAATTGTGCAGCAAAATATGGAAAGCATCTGGTCAGCAGCCGCATGCCCCGGTATGACTTTTTATGTCTTATATACATTATATGTTTCTATTCCCTTTTTAGGTAAAATGATCTACCTTTGGTGGCGTGATCCCAGTGTCTGAGAAGTTAAAGACATTGTGCTGATGGAGGGATCGAGTCTGGCTCTCTGTTTTTTCCTTGGGCAAGAAAATTAACTTCTATCGCCTACATTGCGGCGCTGCACCGCTGTGTCACAATGACATTTTGCATGGGCATTCCATATACCCATAACCAAACGAGAATATTTTTCTTAACTTGAAATAACCCTCAATTAAGTACTAGCGCTATATATTAAAAACAACTAAGGTGCTTGAACCCAACTTTCAGAGGTTATACAGAGGTTTCATCTGTGTGTGAGAATCCTTCATGTGAACAGGGTGAAATTGTTACCGTCTCATGCTGAGACACATGTGTGAGTCATATTTTACTGTAAACATTGAAAACATTTCCACTTAGGCGACTGGAGATTTTAGTATAGCGCTTTTAAGCGAAATCCTTAATTAAGAGTGGTTTTAAGCCAGAAAAAATATTTTCATTTGGACATGGGTATATGGAATGATCATGCAAAACTTAATTGGGCTGTAACGTATATATACCTTTTAGAGATACACACCTTTAAGCACGGACATGCATTTTGAAACAGACTATAATATAATATTTTCAATGGCAGACAAAGGGAGCTAACAACTAAATCCTGAAAGATCTTTACAACAGAGAAATAATGAATCATGGATTTGATAACGGAAAATGAGTATAGATTTGTTAATGGCAAGCTCCAGAATGAATGGTAAATCTCATTTAAATTTAAAATATTGCATGCAGTAGGTTAACAGAATTACTATGGGTAAAGTATAGATCTTTATTTTGTTAGTGTGGCAATGTTTTACACACATTCACTCCGCTACACATGCTTGTATGTTGTAAAATAAGTTTCCGGTTCTTGATGATCCATTTAATTTTTAAATATTTTTATTTGTTTCTGTTTATTTACGTCTCTGCTAAGAATTTTCCAGCAGGGATGAAATAAAGTATTATCTTATCTATTATCTTTTATGTATTGTTGGAGAGATGGGTCTGTATCTGGAAAAGAAAACGTTTACACACAGACATTGGTTTTTTCTTTCCCCAGGTTGTTTTGAGGACGTCTACGTAAATCATACGACTAACAAAGTTCATTATGATCTCCCACAAACTGTTACAAAATTTTTGGAGATGTACGACACTTTGTCCCAGTGTATGAATACCAGTATAGCTGTAAGTATTTGATACGGTGTGACTGATATATTCACGTAATGTCAGGATGATTTAAGAATTTTTATCTCAAGCCCAAGACATTTCAGAAAGGAATCAACTCTGTATTCAATGGTGTACAAAATATATGAATAGGTAGCAGCCCTGATGGTAATGAGAATAATAGTGAGAAAATGTTGCAGGGCCAGTGAGAGTAAGTGATCAAGAATATTGACAAAATTGTTGAAAAGGCGGCTTGGACCCGTGCCTAGAGCGGCAACACAGCCTTGCCGACGACAGCAGCCGACTGGCTACCAATTGAGCTATGCCGCCACCCCAAAGGTGGTTTCAAACTCAATATATAACGAGTGGTGCCATTCCTGACTACGCCCATTCCATGATGGCGATGACCCAATTAAGATAGAATCGGATTTGTAAGTGAGCCTGGCTATTAATTATACCCACTTTCCTTTTAGTATAACATTAAAGAAGAACACATATAAGCATGGGTAGCCCTGATCCTAATTGATGGGCTAGAAAGAATGTTGTATTGTTTTATCATAAGTTAACAAGTTATTCTTTATTTATACAGGACTCGTAACTATTTGAATACCCGTGACTGCTGGCAGCGTCCGGTCCGTTTAAAAAAAACCCACTGGCGACCACTTTCAGTGGTCACTATTAAATTTACATTTCTGCACCAAACAACAAAATAATCTAATTTATTCATATTCTTCATTCATGAACAAATCCATACCTAACATGTTATTGTGTGCGCATGTCTGTCTAGACAAGGGGACTGAAGTTGGGGCCTGGGCTAAATTGAATGATTTGGGATTTTTTTCTGGGTAGTCAAAGAGTTAAGCTATCGACGATATTGAACACTTCTTATTCTTTATTTGCAGAACGTTGAGGATGTCATGAAGACTGGTGAGGAATCTTCTGTAGTATGCACCTTATGTCTTCAGAATTACACCAAGTTGAATGACCACTACAACTCGATGGCCGATGAATACCAAGGAAATGTTTGCATGGATATTGTGGACAGGGTGGGTCGTTGGGAAGGAGACTGTTACTTTTACTGGCAACTTTTGACATATGTTTTTATTATTTTTACTTCAGTACAGCTAGATGTGAACAGTGTAACTTGGATTTTCCAAAAAATATTTGTTGTATTAATTGTCACCAATGGTGAATATGTGGCGTTGCTGGCCGAGTGGTTAGGGAACAGACTTTGAGATTGTGATATCCCAGGTTCAAATCAGATTCTTTACACAATTCATTCCTCATTCAACTTGGGTGTGTGAATACAGGCAGAGAAAAATATTGTAAGTATGTTAGTATGATGAGCCTAATCAAGCTGCTCTACTGTGTGCTCCCCATAGGGGTTGACACAGCCTGCTTTGGGATAAATCATGTAAAGTGTGTGAGTCTGTAAATGTATGGGGATATAGGCTATAAACCTTTCTTTATGAATACTGTGTGTTTTGTACCTCAAAACATTTATATAAAAAGAAATTAAGAATGTAATAGTCTGTGACTTACAAACAAAAACAATGTTAGAGGTATTCCACTGGGTTTCTTATGCAACCAAATATTTATTTATTTTAATTTTATTTTGGGGGAGGGGGGGGGGGGTCAACTTTGAACAATAGGTTTATTCTTATTATTATTTAATTTTTTCCGACTGCCCAGATGAATTACACCCGCCTGATGTGGAGTCACCAATACAACTGTAGCTGTCGTTCCAGTAACTCTGTCCCCATCATCGCCATCGCTCTCATCGTCGCTTCCTTTCCTGTTCTCTTCTACGTTATATTGAGAGTTACCAGTAAAGAGAAGAAAAAGAAGATTGTGAAACGTAAGTGTGACTTTTTTTTTTAATTGCACATTATCATAATGCTTTATTTGTTGAATTTTTTAAAATTTCAGAATACCCTGTTACAACTTTTTCTGTTTGATATTAAGTTTCTAGTATTCAAGTTTTTGTGAACTTTTGAGGAGGTCTTGGTCACTTTCCTCACATGACACCGACCCATCGTAATAAAATAGAAACGTTCTCTGTCTCGGTCATTGGCTGTTCAATCTCGCTTTCGGTCAGAGTTGAAAATTACTATAGTCATAAATTGCGACACACAGCATTTGATGAATAATCGTATTCAGCACTGACTTCTCTTGTTTGGCTGAAAAGCAGCGACGCACGAAACACATTCAATTTCAAGCAACATGTATCGGAATGGTTTTCTTCATTAATGATAATCAGTAATAAATTTAAATAGTAGTAGTTTAGTAGTTTTAATCATAAGGCAAGGGAAGCACTGCCCACCCTGCTTTACCCCACGTGACATGCCTGGCAATAATATGAGTTGGCAAACAGGTGAATGGCAAATACATGATAAGTTACAATGAAGTGGAGGTGAGAAGGCTGAATGGTTAAGACCACAAACTCTCATGGTGAAGGCAGTGCGTTCGAATCTTACCCACCCCAGTTAGCTTGTTGATTTTCTTGGGCAATAAACTTTAGTCCAATTGCCTCACTCGACCCAGCTGTATAAAATGGAGAAGTAATCTGCGATAGGCCAGTGTCATATATCTAAAAAGGGTGACATATTGTGTCGACTCTATCTGCTTCACGTTACGGACATCGGGATAAGCACTGGCCCTTCTATGGGCCTGAAGGTTGTTGAGGACTTAATTTTTTTAAGTAAAACTGATGTGATCGCAAAACTGATATAATTTAATATGGACGTTGTTTTTGTTTTCCTCACAGAGAAGAGGTTGACTACCTCGTACAGCATATCCAGACGACATGGTGGCTCTCATGGTTTACCGCAATCTCTGTGGCGATCAGCTAGTGGTTACCAGAGCATGAGAACCTCGTCAGTCACTTCCTGATGTGTATGATGTGAAAGGGAAAATACCACGTCTTTCTACTGTACTTATTTTGCCTTGTGCACTTACCGTTAGAAGAAGAATTATGTACGTTTATATTTTATTTCAATAATACTTGATTTAGTCCTTTTTTTTTTGTCCTCTTTTTTGAAAAGAAATGTAGTGGTAGGACAGGACTCCAGAAGGGCAGGACACCAGAGAACTCTGGCATTAACATCTTGGTTTGGTTCGTCAGACAGTGATGATTAATTCTAACTGACCAAACACGGTTTTTGGTTGGTTAGAATTAATCACCACTGCCTGGCGAACCAAACCAAGCTGTGAGTGCCAAGTTGTTTGGTGAGTGCCAAGTTGTTTGGTGAGTGCCAAGTTGTTTGGTGAGTGCCAAGTTGTTTGGTGTCCTGACCCATCCGGAGTCCTGTCCCTCCACTATAGTAGAAATCAAACAGACTAAAGAGAAGACTTTATGATAAATTATAGTATTGCTATACCGTGGCAATGTTAAATTCAGATGTTGGCATGAATAAAAGATCCAAAGACATAGTTTGAAACTTTTGGGCATAATCTTTTTATGCCTTGTGGTGGAGAGGATAAGAACATACCAAAGTTTGTTATTTTAAAAGAAACCATTTTTGCTGAGGATATATTGGAAATATCAGTGATGGTATTTTTTTCTTTTTAAAAAAAAATTATTTATTTTTTACCAAAGAATTGCTAATGGTATTTGATTTTATCTCTTGTGTCCTATGACACTAGGACTAGCTCCATTGTACAGCCCTGAATGGCACATGCACAAATCCCACGCTTTTCTGATCACATATGTCAAAATTTAATTTGTCAATAATTTAAGATATTTAGGTGATGATCTTGCCACAGCGTCCAAAATTTGTTATTAGTATGGTGACTATTAAGCATACTGTCCAGTGTTGTTGGGAAAAAGTGGATGACGTGTTTATGTATCCACAATGTCCCCTTTTCAGCTATAGGCTAGGGGATCTTGTCAAGGACGTAATTGCTAATGGTAAAACCCCTGTCTTCTCCAAATGAAAGACCGTAATTGTGTGACCAGCGACAGGGTTCGTGCTCTTCTAAATTCGGACATAACTGCCCCTTTGCAAAGTACCAGTCAGGCCCGTGCTTAGTCTGGAGTGAGACCTGGCGCTGGTCATGAAATTGCCACCTTTCATTTGGAAGTGACAGGCCTTGAAAGCTTTACTTTTGACTATGGTCAGAAAAAATTATGTATCAGGTTTTTTTATTTTAATGATTATTTATTTATGTGAACTATTGACTGGGTTTTTTTTAAATTACGACAAACATGAACAAAACAATGGGAAACTAAGAAAAACACACGTGGTGTGTGATTCATTCCCCTCATGCAATAATATTTTATGGCCTCGATTTACCACGGGCTGTATATGATGTAGATGTCATTTTGTGAACACACATTTTTATAATCTTAATTCATTACTGCATTACAATTAAACTGATGAATGCAATGTGATTTCAAATATCTATAACGTCTTATACATACATCTTATACAGTGCAAGCCGCTTGATCGGGACGGCATTGTTCTACGGAAATTGTCCCCGTTTAGCAGTGGGTGCTTTTGTCACCATGGAGGGGGTATTTTCTACACACATACACTCATAGTGTTGTTTTTACATAGAAAAATTCAGCCCGCAGAGGATCATCCCCACTAAGCAGCTTTCCCTACTAAGGGGCGACCTTAATAATACTGGCCTGATCCTTGCTTCTGAGAAATGTTTTAAAGATTGACTTACATACAATTTGTATGAAGGATGACATCAATGTCATGGAATGTGTAGGGCTTGATTGGATAACAGGATGATTCCTCAGCCAAGGGAAGGGTCGACGCATGTTAATTAAAATATATACAGTGCAACTTCCGGATAACGACATCGCCTGGGACAGGAAAATTATGTAGTTATCCAGGGGTGTCGTTATTCCAAGGTTTTCAAGATGGCGGAAAAAGGGGGTGTGGTGAGACTGTCGATAGTGCCGTTTCTTATATACCCGATGGCAACAGCGATAAAGCGATTTCATTGGTAGTTAAACAAGTGTTCTCATTGGTCGGTAACAAAGCGACGTCGTTGGCTATGAGTAGGCTCGAGTAGGACATCTCATGGTCGGAAAATAAGCGTTTTTATTGGCTAAGAGTACGAGATAATGCTGGTTGGAAACGAGGTTGCCTATTTCGCTAGATTTTGTTGTATCAAATGTCGGTGTCAATTGCCGATTATCGCTATTGCTAAACATGGGTTTTACTAAAAATGTATGTCGCTATTTTGGGGGTTTTATTACTAATAATATATAGCAAAAAAATCGGGACCAGAGGTCAATGTCGCTATCCAGGGGTTGTCGTTATCCAGAAGTTGCACTGTAGGTTGCATATAAACACTTTGAAATGTGTTGAGCTTGGGTAGACCATATTGGAGGTGACGTTTACTTTACCTGACCCAGTCTCTTCAAGAAGTCTGTCTGATTTTACAGTTTAGTCGTGTTGCCAGGACTTGTTTTTCGCTTTATACTTGCTCAACTAGTAAAGATGAAATGAAGCTGAGATTGATTTTCTTTTCAGTCCCTTCCATTCATGTTTTGGGGTTCGGGCGTTTCATTGTATTTGTGTCCATCATCTATTATCCCCAGTTGAAGAATAAGACACCTGTAATTATACTCTATTCATGAATAATATGCAATGATTAATATGGAAGGCGCTATATAAATGCACTTTATTATTATTATTATTATGATTAATATATAGTATGTATTATGTAATTGTTGTTGGATTTCATTTTTATTCCAAACTTTTATTTTTGCGAGTTTTGACGAGTATCAATACAAATGTTTGATTAAAAACGAGTGGGATAAAAATGATATCCAGCGACACAAGTATTGAATCCTATTTTATACCTCACAAGGTGCCCAGCTGGCAGCTCTCAGTTGTCCTTTAACTGAATAGTAACCACTAGGGTAACATCAAAGTGTTTACTGGTAAAATGTATGGAGCTCATGGTACATTGTTGTCCAATTTACTGGTAAAGGTATTTGGATGCAGTGGGCTCATCACCTGCTCGCCTCGTCTTTAATTCCTGATGCAGAGTCTTTCTAGTCATATGTTAGATGATAAGTGGTGTAAGTCCTCATTGATATTTGGGTTTACTTCCATTTGTCATGTGCACCCTTCAGAGTTTGACATATGGCTGGCCCCTACAATGCTTATTGTGGTATAAAGGGGACTCGGTAGCCAACAAGAACTTCACAAGGGATTTGAACCTTTTTGCTGAGCTAGCCATCTCCATAGAATCATTACTATTGAAGGCAGCAAAAATGTAGACGTCATGTCCCATTGTTTTGAGTTCATTTTCAGGAACCTGATATTAAATTTCCAATATTACTTTGGTGCAGGCAGCACATCATGCACAATCATTTTTGTCCATCTAGAATCAAACATAAAAGAATGTTTTAAGCTAAGAGTTCACGTAATCAGCAAGTGATATTTCACATATGTGAAATGTTAAAAAAATGGTTTTTTTCTCTTTGCTTCACTTAGGAGTTAGGTGTAGGTATAATTTTATCCCCAATTGGAGCATAAGACATCTGTAATTAAATATTGCATTCAAGATTTGTTTGGGTGACCAATATTCAATGATATAATTATAATATAATATATATTATTATAGGTTATTGATTTGATACCTGGGAAATACTTATTAATTAGCTTTAATAGTTGCAAGGCATTTTGTTTAAGTTAACTTTTTATTGTACTGTATGTAAATGATGGTTACTGACGTAGGCATTATTTTATTACATAATTTATTATGTACTTAAATAGTCGTTTTATCTAATTTGGAAAGAGCATTCCTCATGTGCATAATATTGTTACTGTAAACATGCTGTACTATTATTATTAAACTATCTTGATTTAAAAAATCTGCCATGTTTTGTCCTTTTTTCATCTGACGACGACAATCTGATATTTATATGACCTTCAAATATGTTGGTTTTTCTTATTCAATCTCCTTTATACAGCTTTCATCCGATGGATGGCACACTGATGTTTGTATGACCTCAATTTGTTTGGTGTTTTTGTGTTTGTTTGTGTCCAGCCTCCTTTATACCGCATTGCAGTCTTGGGGCCAATCCATGTCTGTCTCGGACAGTGCTCTGTCACAAAGCACTATCCTGCAGCTACTACCACACCTGGCTGATCACAGAGCTGAAAGAATGGACCAGAAAAATAAGACAAGCAGAGGATCAGCCTACTGTGTCTAAATGTAATAATGGTGATGTGGTGAAGTTATGTAAACTTGAGTAAAAATCGGAGTGTGTAAGTTAGCTTCAATGATTGACAGCATAAAACAGCGACGTTTTGACCAACAGGTTTGTCATGCGACAATTATAAGAAACCACATCCCAACCCCATTCATGTTTTACTTGTGATTGTTTCTTGTTAATTGACGCTTGACGAAGGCCTGTTGGTCAAAATGTCGCTGTTTTGTGCTGTCAATCAGTGAAGCTAATTTACATACTCCGATTTTCACTTGTGTCCAAATGCCTTTCTCGGTATTAAGCAATACAACATGCAGCATTGTTCAGATGACCAGCAAACAAATTTATCCCTGTCAGGTGTGTAAGGAATGAGGAAATTGAACACGGCCACCAAGGCAAAATTCAAATTGGGGTCATCTGGCGTTGGTGGCCAAGTGGTTAGGCTACTCGACTCAGGCTTTCTGGAGTTTGAATCTTCGCAGTACTGCCAATGTTGAGTCCTTGAGAAAGACTCTTTACACATTTTTACTCTCACTCGAGCTGTGGAGTACGGTACCCAGTTATAGAGAAAAATATTGTCAGTATCGTAGTGTAGTAAGTATGACAAGCCTAACAGGCTGCTCCATTGTCTGCTACCCATGGGATTTTAGAAAGATATAGAATGACACAGTGTGCCCACTGGGGGATAAACAATGTAAAGTCTGTGATCCTGTACACGATACAGACTATAAACCCATCTTTAGTTCTTTACCTGGTAGTCAGTCAACTCAGTAGAAGCGGACAACCTTGAGAAAACACAACGTCAAGCTGAATTAGCCGTCGTCATTGTTTGTGTGTCATTTGATCAAAATCAATTCTATTTGTCGAAATGAGTTGAATTTCACCATGACGAAAACACTAAAAATAAAAGGGGGGGGGGGGGGATAAGACATTGCCTTGCAACCTGGGCGACCCGGGTTTGAGCCCCGCTTCAGGCATTTCGGTTTTTTTCTTTGGGCAAGATTATTAACCCCTGATTTTCTCACTTGGACAACATAGGTGATTACTGTTGACTTCAGGCTAATGTTTGATGGATTATCTATACTCCTTCTTAGGAACGCCTGGCAACAGCAAAGGGCTGAATTTTCTATTTTTCTATTTAATAAAATGAGTTGAATTTCACCGTGACTAAAACAAATAAAACAAAAGTCCAATACATCAGTTTATGGATTCCTTTTATTTTCACAGCTTGGAATGTGTAGCTTACAACATTCAACCCTAAAAAGATTTTTAGACCCAAATAAGAGTATCAAAAATAAAGCAAAACGAGTGAAATGACTGGAAATATAGAAGAAAATATTTAGAAAAATTTATACGACACTAAAGAACTATAACGCCCAGTTTAGACTGTCTAAGACTAAGACAAACATTTTGGTCCCGTCATTTTTAATTTCAATGTCAATTGATTTCAAAAGTAAATTTATTGGATATGCTAGATGGATATGGATGGCCAATCCAGTTCTTTTTAATGTTCAATATAAACGGAATGATTTGGCTTATGCTTCTCTGCCCTCAAACAAATTTAAGTTTAAGGCGCATGTTATGTTTGTGTCACAAAAATTTGGCCACCCAATAATGAGTAATTCTAGAAATTTGGAATCGTGAAACTGTAGCATCAGTGAGACAAAATGCCTCCTTATTAAAATGGAGATCATATATTTATATGATGTGGTAATAGTAATAGTCCCAAGGCAGATATAACGTGGTTTGAAATAATTGTAGGTTGCGATTTGTTTGACGTTTTATTATGGGTTTTTTTGGGTTATTTTTACATAATTTGAGGGGGTTTAATTTGAGTGAAAAACTATTAAAAAATTATTTAACAAAAACAACACACAAACAAGCTTTGCAATTCACGGTCAATGACTGCAACTGCAAAAAAAAACTTAACCAGTATTTGTGACCACACAAGGTATGTTAGTATGTATACAATAAGTGTAATAGTGCATAATTATATAACGATGCATTATCAATACCATAAACGGTATTGCTGTTTATTGTAAAAGGTTTATAGTAAACACATATATACTGTTTATTTTTCTTTGTCTTCTTTCCGTCAATTCCCCAGGCACAACTGCTTTTAACTTTGATTCGTTTGTAAGATTGTAATTAGTTATTTAATCGTCGACAATCAATGAATGCCCAATACATAATTTATTTCAAAAGCAGGAACAGTGGCTAAAATAATAATATGACATTGTATAAAAATATATAAACAATAAATATAGCTGGTGACTTTTTCTATATCAAGACACAACCATGTATTTCCTACAAACTACGAGTAAAGCATGACCGGTGCTCAGTCTTTCCGGTTTCTTTAAAAGTATTCGGTTAATTACTATTTAATCGATTCGTAATTTTGAAAAGCAAAAAAAAGATGGATCGGTGCAATTCTGGCAAAAGCTCTTTCAGATTAAAAAAAGAGTATGTTGTTAATTACTTTTGAATTGATATGTATTTTTTATTGAATTTTTTTTTCAGTGGTAGTCTGTGGTAAAAAAAAATAATTTAATTCAACGGGGTCAATGAGTGTTAAAACCGTTGACAATAAGACGTTTGAGCACCTGGCAAGCGATATAGAATGAGAAACATCAGTGAGATAAGTAAGCTTTCATCACAGAAAGATACAAGGCTATGGTGAAAAGGCACACACAAATAAAAAACAGGAAAAAAACCGCATGATGATGACGACAGTCACCACATATTTAAAAAAAAAACAAATAAAAAAAACCAGAAAATCAAACTGTTGATTTTGGACTATGAATTCCTCTCACATGAAATATTAAAAACAACACAATGAATATAATATATAAGTTAAAAGGTAAGCATTGTTGGTTCAGAACAATAATTATCACATGTATAATTCTCCCCTCTTATCCTCCTGAGACAAAGAGGGCTGGGTAAGTACTCAGGTGGTATAATATCAAAATATCTAATCTCACATTCAATAGCCAAAAAAAAAACCCAAACAAAAAGGAGAGAATAAAAAATAGTCTTTCCAAAATTGATTGTTACTAATTAGAATTAGCCATTAGTGCCCAGAGCTCGTTACTGTCGAGATGTGGCGCTATACAAATGTGCATTATTATCATTTTAAAAAACCCAAAACAAGCCAACATACTATTGTAGTTGTTGCTAATTTGATTGTTGTAACGTTTGCTGTAATTGAAAAGAGAAAAAAGAAAAGAAAAAAAATAGGCCATTTTGAAAATTTGCGGAAAAAGTGTAAGTTGCTGCATATGTTCATTTTACTTGATCCCAACACACACTCACACAGCCAGCACATAACATAAAACAACTTTTATATAAAGATAGATTTGGTGTAAAGAGCTAGACGACATCAACGTCAATTAGATATATATCAATCACATATTATAAATTTTTATTCCAAGCTTACAGGAAAACAAAACAATTGTTAAAAATGAAAACACGAAGAAAAAAAGTACAATAAATAAATTTTCATTACAACCATGAACACATTATTTCAATTCAACATTCTAGATATCTCATTGAGTCACATGATTTCAAAATCAACACTCTAGATATGTCATTGAGTCACATGATTTCAAAATCACAAACTTTTCAAAGCTATTGACAACCATGATCACGTTTCTGTCTTTCTTTCCTATCCATTACCCTTTATAACCAATACAGTGCAGAGTAGGGCCAGCTCTATAGAATATCATAGAACTGGAAAGCACTTTGGATCAAATAACGAAACAAGCAGGAGATCAACCCACTGTGCTTGTTACTATTAATACATCAATATTACGCATTAATACCTACGTATATATATATATCATCTTGAGATCACTAAGTGATCCTGGTGTTTATCTATGACAAATTACATGCCCTCACTGTTAAGTCCAATCTTCTTCACCCTAAACCAGCATAGATAGATCTCAATGTTATGGCGACTGGATTTACGTGAATGGTATATATGTCTTATTACTCTGACATTTTCAATGCTGATCATACTCTTAGGGATCATTTCTAAAGTATGCTTTGCCGAGACATCGTGCAAAATTGCCCGGCAGCTGATTTTCTATCACAGGAGACGACTCGACTAAAAGGCTCTTTATACCCACTCCCACACACATCGCACAGAGAATTAAAAATTATTTTAAAAAAAGATTAAAATAAAACAACCTTAACACAAAAAGCACAAATATCTAATATACTACTATTAATAAACAATGCTTACTGAAGTCGTAAATACTTAACCACAAATTTTAACGCATGTATTTTTGTTTCTTTTAATTTTTGACATGAGATGATGTTGTGAAACATAAATAACCCTCTGTTGTTACAGAAAATGGACATAAAACGATTCTAGAATATAGAAATGGTAAAACGCACAAATTTAAAAAATAAAATCATTTTTTTGCTTTTGTTTTTTCTTATATTTGAAATTGAATATTCTTTCATCTCCAACATTGCAGAGAATACTTAATAATTCCCTGTATTTGCTAATCAAAATATTTTCACATTTGAATGATATTACTTCTTCGTAGGAATGTAAAATCCAACACGTATTTATTTGAGAGTCAACAGGACAAAAATATCCAAAAAGTCAAATCATTATTTGGAATTTCATATGGAATGTTGTTTTCTGATACATCATCTCAACCCTGGTCACACAACAGTTTTATATTTATATAATTTGCTCCCCATAATAACAACAACATTATGTATACGTACTTCAACCAATGAAGGCCAACATAGACATAAGACTCATTCATTCTTGTACAAAATGTGCGGGGTAAACATAATTTATATATTGGCCAAATCATATGTGGTTTGCTTTTTTTTGTCCAATATTAAAATGGTACACACAGCGAGGCGACATGCAATCAATTTTGAGTCGTCATACATTTTTCGCAAAGGCTCTACATTTGGGAATAGAATGATTCAAGACTGATCGTAACTGCCTGGTTGCCAGATATAAGTAAATTATGGTTTTGGTTGAGATAAATTTTTTTCTTCTTCAAAAAGCAAGTTTGTGTGTAGACAAAGCCTCCTCCACCAGTTTCTCAAGCTAATCTCAAACACGAAGGGGGCTAGCCTGTTACTTGGACACACCCAGCTTGGCTTGCAAAAACTTAGACGTCACTTTCTGGGCATTTTTCTTCAATAACGGGTCGCCACCGTACTTGTCCCACTCTAATTCAAACTCATTCTCTAGAATTTCGGCTCCCTTCTTTTGAGTGAGCCCTGTCTCTACTATAGAGAGCTCGCACATCTGCATATCATCCATTCCTGGGGAGGGGGGATGGTCAGGGGAGGGGGGGGGGGGGGGGGGGAAGGGG
>JARDUL010254364.1:0-15646 GCA_030265205.1 Dirona pellucida | reverse complement strand
CCCCCCCCCCCCCCCCCCAAGTGGGAAACACAGTAGTGATAGTCAGTGTAATAATTTGCCAAGAGATTCACAAATAAAACAGATATTAAAACAGGACGTAGTGGTGTTCCATGATTCTCCCTCAGAAGTCTTTAACAACTTATATTATAATGCTCATTGTTCAAAAACTACAAACAACATAGGAATACCAAAATGATGCTCCTGTGTTTCTTCCTGCATCTTTGTGGAATTTTCAGGCCTAATATGCGGATTTTTCTCTTTTCTAACTTATATTGATTAATTTTTAAAAAAGTTGAATTTTTCTTCTTTTCCATTTTATAACAGATGCAGATGGCAACTCTTCCCAGTATATAGTTCAAACTGGTGATAGTCAGATGTCTTTGGCTATGTCTGATAATGCTGAAACCAAGGTTTGTATTCAAGTTTTTACACAATGCCATTCACGATGAAGAAAACTCCTAGGGAAATATACATCCTAATATTTATCCAAGTTTTGGTTTGTTTATTTATTAATTTATGGCAGCAATTTCAGGAAACCCTTCCTGATGAAAACAATGATAATAATAATAAAGAAGAATAGAATGTTGAAAGGATCGGTTGTTATGGGTAATGATGAATACTTTGAGAGACAATCTCTCTAATCGGATAGGTCTGTATACACATGTTGTGTGGGTCAAAGCATAACAATGCTATTGGAGAGAGCGTGGCAATGAATGTTTCATTAATATATTTTCATATTTGGTAGTTTGTTGGCACCCGGCTAGGTACATATTCAGCTCTGAATGTTGCAAATGGGACCCGCTTGATATAGAAGCTTTGAACCCAGTATGAAGACCAAAAAAAGGGCAGGGAAATTAAATTAAATTTAAGACAAGCAGGTGATCAACCCAATGTCTAAAATCCTAGATTTGTATTTATTCGATAAGATGTGCAACATTAAGTACTAATAGTCAGATACAGCTAATAAACAGATTAATGATGCCTGAATATCTTCACACTGATAACGAGTCTAGGCAGATGACAGATGTCTCAGCTTATGTGAACAAATTAATTGAAAATTCACAATCATTGTCGTTGCTTTTATTGCTGGTTGTAGGCATACACACAAATCTCTTGACGGGACGTTATGCACTAGATTGCACCGAAAGAAATGGTGATTTAGTATTAAGTTACTAAAAACGGAATGGTTAGAAACTCAATGCAATTGGCATATAGTAGAAGATATTTCACAAGCGCCGTCGGATATCATTTTGATTCCATGAGTTTTTATCAAACTTGTATTGATGCAAGTTTCAACGAGCACCAATACAATATCAAAACGACTGGGATAAGAATTAAAGCCAGCAACAAGAGTGATATATCTATTTTATAGCACTAGTTTTGCATGGGATTTTTGAACCTAATAGCAGAGCTAGCCATCTCCGCAGTATCATTTTATCTAGCTATTCCCCACTGTGTTGGGTTTGTTTCCGGGAACACAATGTAACATTTTTATTACTCTAGCATCACGTGAAATCATTGTCTGCCTAGAACCAGTAATAAGATTGTACATCATCGTCAAGTGATATTTCATATTTCACATGCGAAATGTAAACAAATATTCAATGGTAGTAGTTTTATGTTTGCGTCACTTAGTAGCGTGCTAAAGATATGAATATGTATATAAATATATATATATATATGCACCTGTCTGTTGCAGGAGTTTTTGTTGTGCGGGTTGTGTAAACTGGCTTTCACCAGCATGGAAGATTGTCAGTCTCACATGCAGACGGATCACAGGGAACTCATGCAGGGAGTTGGAGTCAGCATTGGAGTGCAGGTATGATGGGCTTGTCCAACGCAACTGTTTATTTGTCTGTTACTGTTTGTACTTGTCTTGTGTAAATTATACTGAGAAAGTCAGACAACGATGGATTGCTTTGGACAGTTTTATTTATTGCTGTTGTTAATCGCTTATGTTTCAGATCGTAATGTGTTGGTTTTTTCTTCACATCCAGGTCTATTTCTATTTCTGTATATGATCTAATCACAAGCTTGTTTTTTATTTTTTTCATCATTGAGTTCATTGCAGTCATGGTAATCATTTTTTAGAAATCATTAGCGTTACTGTCGCTTAGGTAAATCAATGCTCATATTAACGCAGTATGCTCATTTATCCTAATACTCTTGCTTTGCTGTTTCCACCTTATTGTATGTCACTATACTTCCAGAAGTGCCTCATTTATATTATATTTTCACTTTTTTGTTGTTGTTAGGTGGGAGGGGGAAAGAGAGGACGAAAGCGCAAGTCAGAGTCTCAACCATCAGTGACTAAGATTAAAGAGGAGCCTGAGCTTGACCCCGATGACCTTGAGTGGCTTCCCAGCGTGCCTGAAGGGAACCAAACAACGCACAGAGACGGACGTACGCGCCGAAAGGTCATTCCTCCCAAAGCGCTGAAAGAGGACTATGTCTTAGGTCGCAGGGTGATTAAAAAACGTCAGCGGCACGACAATAACTCCCTTGGCTACAATGTAGTGTGTCCAATGATGAGCTGTAAAGCACGATTCAAGACCAAACAGAGTAGGCATATTTACAAAATTGGCATAAGATTTCAAGATGTTGTTTTTCCTCTCTCTTCTTTTCAGCTGCCTTGTAAATTATATGTGTACTGTCTATAAGGGCATGGTTTTGTAAATTGTATCTCTTTGTGAATTCTAATTAAGCTAGACAGAATATTTATGAGGGCTTCACGCACTATTCAGACCATCGGAATAGACTACAAATCTCAAAACATCTTCACTCTCTAAAAAGTATGCGTCTCTGGCAGCCTTTGTGTTTCTGGGTTTTTTTTCTTCCTAATCCAAGAAGTTAGTGTTCTGCTTTCCTAAATGCTTACTTTTCAGTGATAGTTAAAAGAAATGTAGGTAATTTTGAGGTTACATTTACTTGGTTTTAAACATTTTTCATTGGGTTTTTTATATGCTTGGAGTTTGATAGCCTTCATATGCAAAGAGAGATTTTAGATTTGATTGTGTATCCCACAGACTTAGAACTGACTTTGTTCCCCCTCTCACAGGTTACAGGAGTACTTGATAACAGAGATAACAACCAAATTCATTGGGTTTTTTTATTTTTAGATATGGAAATTCACCTCTCTTCACATAACCTTGATGATGCCTCTTTCACCTGCCCTGAATGTCAAGCTTCTCATGACTTTTGGAAACACCTCCGAATACACTTGTGGAAAGTACATAAAGTAAGCAAATGGAAATGATAGAAGAAGTCTTAGGTATTTACGGAGAACTTTATTAAATGACAGGCTCTTGAAAGAAATTTGTGTGAAAAGGAAAGGAAGAAATTCTAGCCATGTATGCAAGTTAAGTTGTTTTGTGTAACATTTTTTTCCCCAGTAAAATTGTCATACATGATTGATAAAATAATGATTTTAAAAAATGGAGCAATGATATTGATACAAAAGTTGTTCATGTGATACATGCCATGAGATTAAATTCTGGGACTTGAGGTAGACCAAACTACGTCCACTTACTTACTGACTCAGCACCTTTCACAAACGAAAGGTCATCAGATCTTGTTGCTTCATCCTTTTCCTGTATCTCTGATTTGAATGCTCGCCACTCGTCAGGCTTGCTGACAATAGGACATGCTATTTTGTTCACCCCCCCCCCCCCCCACCCCCACCCCCACACACACACACAACTTCCAACTTGACAATGCAATGCCAAAACAAGAGGATGAAATTATACTTATACGTTTAACTTTGATCTCTATTTCAGAATTATTTTGTGCAATATTTCCAAAAATAGAATGGCCTTAGGGGATTTCCCAAAAAATTATTTCCCACTATTCGGTGCACTATTTTGGTCTTGAAATGTTAATCACAATTTGTTTTTTTTTCCAAATCTTTTGAGTTCATTATTTTAAAAAGACTTGAAATTTCTATAGTTGGTCGTCTTTTGTATTTTCCATCAGCTTGTTAGATATAAAGTAAAATTGCTTGTTGGTAAAAAGAAAGAAAAAAAATGAATAAAAGAAAAAATCAAGAGTGGATCATCACACATGATTTGATTTTCCCTGCTGTTATTTTATTTCTGTTGCACTTCTTTTTCAGATTGATGTTGATCTATTAACATGCGACATGTGTGAATATAAAACAGATACAAGCCATAAAATGAATATTCATAAGGTGAGACAATGATAATGATAAGGGCATTTCTTAATAATAAACATAACTTTTTTGCAATCATTTTAGCAATCACTTGACATTTCACAGTATGAAATTAAACAGATCATGTTCTCATTCAATTTAGAGGTATAAGAAATGCATATCATCTAACAGCTTTTAAAACAAATTCCCAATTGCTGATACCTTTTCATCACCAATAAAAGTGTCATGGGTAAAGTTCAAATTTAAGCATTTGTACATATGAAAATATATTACAGACAGAAGTGTTATGGCTTGAAAGCACTCTTGTTCTTTTAAAAGTTGTCAACATTTACCCTGGTCAATTTGCCTGAGACACCGATGTGACTTAGAGCCTTTTTAATTTGTTCAAGGAATGGTGAATTCAAGTCAGACTTCCCACTGATGGAGGGAAAGTTTTGTACAAATTTGTAATTATTTTTTAGGGTCACATTTAAAGTTGCTCCTGTGACAAAAGTCGCCTTAACAATGATCTCTTGATTCATTTTATCATTTGAAGGAGATCCACACAGATGATAAGCCGTACAAGTGTAATATATGCAACAAAGGTTTTCGCCAGGCAGCACAACAGAAGAACCACATGACTATCCACAAAACAGCCAATATTTCAATAGAGTCCAGCTTCTGGTTTTCCTCCAAGAGATGTGATATTTGTGAGAGGATGTTTGCCAACAGGTACAGTGCAGTTCTTACAAACTAGTTTGTCTTTGACCATTAGTTTGCTTCTCTTTTTTTTTCCACTCATTATTTATTGTAAAATTTTATGTCATGTCATCTCTTCTTTTACTGATAGCTCCTTTTAAAAATATTATTGTTATATTATGTTCTTGCAATCTTTATCATCACATCGTCTGTTTTGCATCTGGCTCTTTTATTTTGTCGCAATCCTTATATGGGTATTAATATCTTTTCAATCCAGAGTACAGGCAGGCAGTTGGAATATGGGGTCAATTCCATTTCATCAGCTGTTTTGTTTTACTCTTTCTAAGAACAATAGGATCATAATTTTACCTATGGCGTTCTCTCCTAACAAACAAATCAATCCAGAATATAATATACGGTGAAATTAATGATGTCTGATAGATGAATGGTTTTGAGATATTTTGTTTTCTTTCGATTTACACTTTTTTGGTATTTTTTATTTTTATTGCAGCAAATGTCTGGCTAAGCACAAGGAAGCGGTCCATGCCAAGTTAAAGCCTTTTCAGTGTTCCTTCTGTGGCCACACCACAGCTCGAAAAGCTATGATGGAATTACACGTTCGGACACACACAGGGGAAAAACCCTTCAAGTGAGTCAGCATTCATTGTTTTATTGTATCGTTGCCGCAGTCATTGTTATAGTGTATGTAACTGCCCCGGTAGTCAGTAGTGATTGTTTTATTGTATCGTTGCCGCAGTCGTTGTTATAGTGTATGTAACTGCCCCAGTAGTCAGTAGTGATTGTTTTATTGTATCGTTGCCGCAGTCATTGTTATAGTGTATGTAACTGCCCCAGTAGTCAGTAGTGATTGTTTTATTGTATTGTTGCCGCAGTCATTGTTATAGTGTATGTAACTGCCCCAGCAGTCAGTAGTGATTGTTTTATTGTATTGTTGCCCCAGCAGGGATTGTTTTATTATGTCGTTACCATAGAAACTATTGTTGAGTCGATGCCCCGGCAGTGATTGTTTTATTGTATGGGTGCCCCAGCAGGATTACCACAGCGTTTGTTTTATTGTGTCATTACCACAGCAGTGTTTGTTTTATTGTGTCGTTACTACAGCAATGATTGTTTTGTGTCGTTACCATAGCAATGTTGTTTTATTGTGTCATTACCACAGCAGTGTTTGTTTTATTGTGTCGTTACTACAGCAATGATTGTTTTGTGTCGTTACCATAGCAATGTTTGTTTTATTGTGTGGTTACCACAGCAATGTTTGTTTTATTGTGTCGTTACCACAGCAATGATTGTTTTATTGTGTCGTTACCATAGCAATGATTGTTTTATTGTGTCGTTACCCTATAAAGAACACCATGTCCTTAATCGTTGACGAGAAAATGATGGAACTAATTCCATCTATCTTATTTTTGAATGTGTGCAATCACACAGTGCCAATCGGTGCAAGATGATAATTTACTACCAACATGTAACATGCTTTCCTGTGTTCCGGCCCTTGTTTAGGTGAGCAGGATCAAGTGAGATAGTCAGAAAAGTAAATCATCTTGCCCTCGGATAACAATGCAATGTGTAAAGTGAGATTCAAACCCATGCTGTTTGTTAAGTTGATTAATAAGTGTAATGTTTTACCTCGCGGCCACCTTGCTTACCATCCAATCACCGGAAACCAAATTTCCAATGTTTGTCTATAAAGAAATGATTAATGTGCGATTTGTACAGGCAGGATTAAGGGGCTGTTGATAGTTTTTCTGTTTTGTAATTATTAATTACAGTTATTATTTATTTATTGAATTATTATTTTTGTCATTGGTTCTTTAGATGTGATGTTTGCTCCTACACAACCGGTGATCACAATTCCATGAGAAGACACAAGGTATGGTACAAGTCTTTTTAAAAGTTAAATCTCTCTCTCTCTCTCTCTCTCTCTCTCTCTCCTCTCTCTCTCTCTCCCCTCTCTCTCGCCCCCCCCCTCTCCCTCGCTCTCTCTCTCTCTCTCCCCCCCCCCCCCCCTCCCCTTTTCCAATCCCCTTTATTAAAAATTAAAAAAAATATAACTGATAATATAAGTATTTCTATTTGCATGTGGCATTAAAAAAATAAATCTTTATACTATTTGTGCTCTATATCATTTTTATTGTTTGTGAGCCAAGACCAATGCTCAGGCTTGAATGGGGGACAGATAGCAAGAAAATGCACTTAGCAAGAAAATGCAAATCCGTACTCAGGTGCTTCAACTGCAATGCTCGGTTGAACTCACAGCTGGATCTAAAATTTAGGAGAAGTGGGTGATCACTTTTTCCCCAAGTCCTTGAATGACACCATGAGGCAACATGCTTTTTCAGTATTACCCAAGTCCTAGCCACACCAATATCTGTCTCTCATTTGTGAGATTCTGCCATGATCAGGAGATCACTCTCTTCATGCTCATTCCCTCTCCTCATTCACAGTTGTCCTTTTTTTCTCATCAGCGCTATATAAATATCATTATTATTATTATTATTATCACCGCAGATGCGTCATACGGGTGAAAAGCAGTACCGGTGCAGCCTGTGTCCATACACCTGCATCCAGAGCATTTCCCTCAAACAACACATCAAGAACAAACACCCAGGGGTTAACACAGGGATTTTCCAGTGCACTCGATGCCCTTTCAGATCCATCAATCAGACTCACTATGACAGTCACATGCTGGTAAGGAACTTTTTTAATAATTTGATTTAGGAAAATCAGATTTCCTTACTTTTCTTGGTGTTAGAAACTAAAACATTGAAGTCATTCCTTCCTATGAGGAGATAGGTGCCATGACATACTCCACGAGCCCTAAGCAAAGAGGAAATCACTCTAATCTCTCATTTACTTCAATTTACAACAACAACAAAAAGATTCAAATCCTAAAAACCAACTAAAATTGACCCAACATGCACCATTGTAAAGAAAAATAAATTAACTTTCCTAAACACCGTAGACTAAGATTTTGATGCTTGGATATTTTTTTAAAAATGTAAACATTTTCCCGGGAGGCTTCTGGACACATTTTGACGACACGTTAGGACCCTGGGGCCGTATTAACAGACGATACATTAACTGTTAGAACATTTTGGCGCAACCTTATTGCAGTGAATTATACTCACAACATTGCATGATTCATTGTATTATTCATTTATTTAAAAAAAATACATAATTGTGCCAAAATGTGCTGAGAGTTAACATATGGCCTGTTAATACCGGCGCTGGTATGTTGCATGTAGTTGCAAAAGAAGGGAATGAGTTAAGAAGAAGTAAATTAGATTCAATAAGACTGGGCATTTGTAGAATTTTCAGCTTTTTGTTGTTGTCAACTAATTCAAGCTTACGTAACCATTCACTATATTTTAACTTATGTTAACATAGAATTATTACCTGTAGATCTGATCCCTAGCCCAGCTGTTTCATCAATCGGTGAAGAGGTTAATCTTGAAAACTGATACTGGTAGTAAGTCCTTCAGAGTCTTGGGCCCCATAGAGCCGGTGCTTATCCTGGTTTCAGTAGCGTGAAGCGGACAGGGTTCATCCTTCTGGATGGGACGTTGGTACTAATTTCTATACCTGGGTCAAGTTAAGTTTCTTGCTCAAGAAATCAATGAGGTGATTGGAATAGGATTTGAACCCACTATCTTCGTCATGAGTGTTGGCTGTCCCAACTACTCAGTCATCTCGCCTCCAAAACTGAAACTGGCACTGGCACTCGTGTTTAATGTGGGGTTTGCATTAATACAGCAGGCCATAACAATTTAGATTATTTATTATTTTCAGGATCACAAGAAAGGTCTCATACCAGACATTCCTGTAACTGTCAAAGTGAATGAAGCCAAAGCTAAAAAGTTGCCTCAAAAACAATCAACGGGAAATGCCAAGCAGAGAGGAGTTGCTGTTCAAAATGGGGTATGATTGGTTATACTACTACCTATATTAATTTATTTTTTTACTGAGCTGCATGATTTTATTTGCAGACTAGCAAAAAGAACTGCTTTTACAGAGGTGATGTTGAAATTTGAATATATTCAAATATATTAATTTGTCTTGCTTTCTTATCATTCGTTGACCACCACCTTCTAGTCTAGTTCTCCCAACCCTATTTCTCGTCACAGAGGCATTTTTTGTTGTTTCTTTTTCTGTGGTTGTTGTTTCACCCTTTGGATCAGATATAAATTGAAATGCTGTGAAATGGCTGATTTCTGGAGGCTTAGTGGTGGGGATTGGTGATCCTTGATTTTTCGATCCAGCTGATCTACCTTTTCTGTGAAGAGTGGAATTAATTATTGTCTTCACCGTCATTACACTTTGAAAATAACAACGTTCACTTAATTCCCTTTTTTTTCCAGGTGGAATCTTTGTTCCGCAAACATCCCCAGTTCCAGACTATAATACCTGGTGAGTCGACACCCCAGTCTACCCTGGAAGCCATCACTGTGGGTCCTTCTGTTGGTGATGTACAGGCGGAGGTCTTCAATATGCAGGTGAGGGGTGAATTATTAGAGAGAGGCCTTCAGAATTTTTATGGGAGATTGTTTTAAAAGCCCCAAAACGAAACAAAATATAACTTTGCATTGATTTCCCTGTAAAGGGGGTCCCTGGCATTCAGACTGGTTAACGCCGCATTGGGACATTAATCCTTTACTGGGTGGATTATTTTCTTGGGATCTTTTTTATTTTCTAAGGGCTTTGACCACGTTGATTAATGTGAAATTGGAATCCACAAGTCCTAGGGTGGGTAAGAGGTATTATGATTAAACAGGAGGTGCCACCTTTAATATGACATTACTTTTTTAAAACTTTAAAAGTGGTTAATGTTAAGAGTAGCTTACTGAGTTCTTTTTTTTCCTCCTCTCCAGGTGACCATGTTAGCTGGTGGGGATACTCAAGTCAGTGCTGAAGACATGGCCAGGTTGTCAGAGAACCCGAACCTGATGACTTTAGGGATCTCACCACTGCAGCTGATCTACGCCACTCTCTCCACCATCAGTGAACAGGCAGACATGAGCTGCGTGGAGGAGGGTAGGTCCTCCTTACTCACCATTGAACTGGTGGGAGGGATCCAGACGTCTGTGCTGAGCTCTGTGCAGGAAAACGCAATCACTCATTCCATCACGTACCACTTTCCTGTGATAACGACGACAACAACAACGATAGCACCCCCAGCCTCTGTAGAACAACACAAAGTCGATCCAGAAGGGGAGGGGGTGACTAAGATTCAGTCTGTGATAAATGTAGAGCCTATAGAAATGTTAGATAAAACACATCATTTAACCTCATTGTCATCATCATCTTTACCACCTCCACCACCTGCATCATCAATCATGATGACCAGCTTGTTGTGTGGGAAAGAGGAAGCTGGAAAAGTGCAGAAAGTCAGTTTGGAGGATGGAGAAGGACAGGCTGGGACTCTGGTCTCACCATCTTTTCTTACCCCTTCCTTGGCATCCAGTTTCATTAGTTTGGTCGGAGCGAGTGTGAAAGCTAGTCAAGAAAATTTGGTTGCTCAGGAGGACGAGGAGGAGGAGATGCGGTCCCAGGAGAGGTCTGTATTTTTGATCAAAGACAACGATTTGGTTGAAAAGAGCAGTGTAGTGGGACAAAGTGTGGAGGAAGGACAATCGACTGATAACGGTAACAATAGCCTGATTGTATTGGAAGGAAAAGAAATGGAGTTGGTTAGTATAGACGGTAGGGGGGGAAATCTGGCAACTCCATCCAAGATGGACACCAAGAACATGTCTGGAACCGCCGTAAGTGCTTTGACTTCACTCATGAATACAACGGATCAAAACCTGACCATGATTAATGCCAGTGCCTCGGACATCATGCACTTCATTCCAATCAGCTTTTTAGATCAGAACGGTCAGGAGTTGTCCACAGCTCAAACCTTCATCCCTTCCTCTAATTGAAGAGAATTTTCCAGTAACTGGCTAAGCACATTTTGGTTATTTTGAGATAATTGTCTTCGAATTATCATGCATACAATTAACTCATCGCTAAATATACCAGAAAACGAATACGATCTTGATTTTTTTAATTTACGAACTTTTGGTCGACCGTTACATTGCATTTAAAAGTATTTATTGTACATGACTCAATTGAAGTAAAATTGAACTTTGCAAGTTTGTTTTGAAAACCGCTCTTCAATTGTTGAAGAGTGACTCCGGTGACCACAAGTATTGTTAAAGGAATCTCTCATTTTCATCACACTTTTAACATGCAGGCAGTTTGAGTGTTTCAAGTTTTTAATGCTTGCAACACAGAGGTCCTGCAAAGAGATCAAATAAGTCTGACATCACCATTTTGGCATGTGGAGTTTCTATTAAGTTTTCTAGGATGTTTCTTAGATCAGGCTTATCATGACTTTGGATTTTTACTCACTTGATCTGGTCACAAAACATAATATGAATTAAACACCAGAAGTTGCAAATCCAACACCTTGACTGCTCTGCCAAGCTTCCCACAGTTTAGAGTGTCCATATTAATACATCTGTCTTGAATAGTAAAAAATTCCCCAAGCTCTATTTCGGAAATGTCACTTCAAAATAATGCTGAAATTAACTAAGTAACTTATTGATATTGTAACTAAGTACAGTACATGCCGGCATTAAGCACGCTGTTATTAAGCACGGTTCGGACTCAAGCACACTAAATGGCTCTTACCGAATTTTTGCTATATATAAACTACACGTCTTTAAGCACGGTAACTTCGGCTTCATGCACGCCTCATTACAAATTACAAGACAGCATCTTGTTAATTGTATTGTTGTTCACTCCATGTTCCACCCACTATTGAACACACTTATTCACCACTGCCTGCTGTGACTGAGTGTGAGAAAGAAAGTGAGTGAGGGGGAGTGATACAGTGAGAGATGAGAGGCAGACCACAGCCTGCTCTACTAAGTAAAGTTGGCTGTGGGCAGAAATGTAATTAATTTCATGAAAATCTCTGGGTTATGTCCACTTCGAATTCAAGCACGATTCGGCATTAAGCACGCTCAAGCCTCTTCCCGATGACCGTGCTTAATGCCGGCATGTACTGTATTATCAACTAGTCATATTGGTGTCAAATGTTTTGTTTCTGGGGATATACAATGCTGAAGCATACATTTAGAAAAATGATTTGTTGGGCAACATGTTGCTCAGGTACAGTAAAGGTGTTTAGACAGGAGACTGATCCTGTGCTTGCCTTAAATCTCTAATCCATAGACTTTCCAGCTCTGAGTTCAGCAATATTTGAATATTTGAAGGCTTAGGCGCTTGTGAAATTGCTTGTATATTTTCTCAGGCAGGTCATGGAGCTGGCCCCATATATACTTCTTTGAGGTAGAAAGCAATAATGAAATGGGGTTGAACTGTTTGGGAAAGTAGATTTGAAATATGCCTCAAGTGAAATATGAAATAGAAAATAATGAACGAGTTAAGAATTAATTAAGTACAGTACGGAAATTAGATCTTGACATCAAGTTTATTTAATTACGTTATATTTTTTTTTACAAACCTTGGTGTATTTAAACCATTTTTTTCTTATCAAGTAGTGAGAGTGCATTACATAGCCACCATCAAATGCACCCCATTTTCATTTGTGTCAGTATAAATATCACTCTCTTTATTAACTGATATAATGGGTTTTTTAACCGTCACTGTCAAGCAAGATTATTGTGAAACAATTTTCAAGCTCTTGCTTCTTGGTGCACTATCATTTGAATAAGTGGAAACTGGTAGTTTTGTCATATAACGTTGCAGAATATTACATTTGTGTAATAGTAATAAAGTGGTCTCTGCCTAAGAGCTCCCCGCCTAAGTGCACCGTCAATCTGTGAAACAGAATTCTTTCTATATAAATATACCCCTCCAAGCGCACGGTTGGTCATGAGCCATAGTAGTCTCCTCTGAAGAACACAGTTCAATTCTGTTGATTTGTTTAGAGACGCTTCATCTGAACATCAGACACAGATTACGGATTATGTTTTACCTGTCGCATTGTTCTTGACTACTGACATCAACTCTTGCTCAGGAAGTGTTTTCATAGTAAGACTTGCATGTCTAATAATAAAGATTACGAAAGATTTTGTCTCGGCATCCATCAATGATTTTATGTTGCATTGTTTATCACTTCAAAAGAGATCAAAAGTCTTGACTGCGTAATGTTCCTGTTACTGTCATGATGTATATGATTGGTTGACACTGCATCGACTGCATTGTGTGACATGCTAGATAGCTATTGTTTTTTCATGGCGGAGTTACTGGTCAGTAAAACACTACAATTTCATTGTCCATTGCGTTGACTTGACACTGGTTACATTCAATGGGTTTGAAGGTGGAGCTATTGGTCAGTTGACTACTGTCATTGTCATGCTCTTCTTAAGTGAACAACTTGAATCTGAAAAAATTGTGTCTCTTCATGCACCCCCCTTCCCGTCATTTAAAAATTCGGCTAATTACACTGTTTTCCAGCATCCCGACGACCTTGCACTTAGGTGGGGACTATTGTAGTTTGTAATTATGTGGATTCACCAGCATATTTTTATGTTGTTTGGGAGAAATAGTAGAATAGTAACTGCAGTGCAACTTCTGGATAACGACACCCCTGAATAACGACAACCCCTGGATAGCGACATTGACCTCTGGTCCCGATTTTTTTTGCGATATATTATTAGTAATAAAAACCCCAAAAGAGTGACATACATTTTTTAGTAAAACCCCTGTTTAGCTACATCGATATAGTGATAATCGGCAGTTGACACCGACATTTGATACAACAAATCTAGCCAAATAGGCAACCTTGTTTCCGACCAGCATTATCTCGTACTCTTAGCCAATAAAAATGCTTATTTTCGCTATTAAACCCTTTGTCAACAGGAAAAATACACATTCTAACGTGGTTGGGATGTCTTATCACAGGCACTGGTCCGCGCATCGCATCGTTATAGTCACGGGTCTCACCACGCCCCCTTTTCCCGCAATCTTGAAAAGCTGGGAATAACGACACCCCTGGATAACATCCCGGGCGATGTCGTTATCCGAAAGTTGCACTGTACCTCAATTAAAACTGAACAAGAAATGAGAAATCTTGATGTGCTTTGTGCTAGTACTAGTGATAAAAATTATTTATTGGATTTAGTCAATAATATTAATAAAATAGAAGAATGTAAATTTTGACTCTTTATTTTAAAAAGAATAGAAAAATGCTGATTTTGTCTCTTGATTTTTAAAGAGATTCCTAAGAGCTTTCCATGTAGACGAAATATAAACCCGTCTAAAATACAATTTTGTATTACTTTAAATCTAAATTGGCTGATAATATCTGAACTACCATTTATGCAAAAACATGTAGATTTGTTCGCTCTGCCTATGAAATGTCATTCAATTCAGTTTGTTACAGAATTTGTTGAATTTATTTTGTCTTAACTGACACGTGATGTTATTTTAATAAATTAAACATTAATACAATATGTGTACATTTTAAAATGTTTTGTTGTACTTGCTTTTAATCTCTCTATTTTTTTTCCTCTCACTCTCTTATATTTCTCTCTCTCTTTTTCTCTCTCCCTCTCTCTTTTTGGTAGCTGAATTAGAAAACAATTAATATGAATTTAGTTAGTTTTAGGGGAAAAAAAATTGAATTAAACTTTTCCTCATGATTTTTACTTGACTAAGTTCTAAGGTAGGTTCCTCTCTGCACCACAAGATGGATGACATCACAATCACAGTTTATGTGTGCCAAGTGCCATTCAGACTTGGTTTTCACAGAAATTTGTCTTTAGGATGTATTCCGAGAGTAGACTAGAATAACCCAGGCATCAGCCGCAGTGCAGCACCTTAAAGTGGGATCACGGTCTTGAGAAAAAATATAGCGCTTCCACCAGGATTTTAACTCATGAACCGAAGGCGAGTGACTTAGCCACCTTGCTACTGACCTGATACTAACATAGTGGCAATGGCAATAGCTGGGTACTAATTCACACCTGACTCAAGCAAGGAAATATAAAATGTGTAAAGAGGGAGTCTTTCTCAAGGGTCGGACATTCACAGCACCAGGATTTGAACTTTGGATCTCGTAATCTATCTTGAGTCTGGCAGTTAAACCATTCTTCCACTGATTTGCAATTTGCAAAGCCATTTCTTCTATTCTTGCAAAAAGTATTTAAGGAAAAGAAGTACACAAAGACAATCAAATAATATGTGAACTTTAATTTTTATTGGAAGTGAAAGAGATTGGGTTTCTCTCTCTCAAATTTCCCTACCACTACATCCAGTCATTTCTCCCTATCCATCCAACTCTCATCTCTTTTTACTCGGTGTCTGGTGCCACGCATCTAGCTGCGCTACCGTCAAGCGATGGCTGAGCGGTGATCAGTGTAGGTTGGGTGATCACACCTCTACAATTTGCGCGGATCAAATGCAAAAAGGATCGCTTGATGGATGAGCAACAGTAAAACCTGAAGTCTCGATCGTCGCTCACAGCTAGCACCAATCGTTCAGTGGTCGTTCAACATGTGGCCACTTCAACTATAATTTATCACTGCGCCGCTCAAAGCCCAGCTCATCGCTAGACATGAGGTCACAGGGTAACAACATACACACAAAACTCAAAACACTTCATGACTAAATAGGGTGATGATCACTTGTCAAATGCATTCTGTTGAGCTCATCGACTGAATACTCTGGTAATACTTTGGATGCCCCACCCAAATAAGCAAATTGTTATCATCCACTATTTCAACTATATCTCTCTCTCCCCCTCTCTCTGTCTATCTCTCGCTT
>JARDUL010254144.1:0-15663 GCA_030265205.1 Dirona pellucida | reverse complement strand
GAAAGAAACGTCGATACCATCAGAGCAACAGGAGAGAGGGAGGAGTGGAGAGTCATGATCGCCGACGCATTCAAGCACGGCACAAGCTGATGATGATTCATTTACAACTGTAGATGGCGAATAATGGTTCAACATTGTTGACCGTTTAACCCCACCCCCATCCGCAAAATAATAAACAAAACAAAAAAACCCTTCTATGAAAAGTAAAGTCTGAGCAATCCATTGCGGATCATTTTACAGTCACACTGAAAAGTCAACTGAAATTGTGGAATTAAAACAGTTTAAGACAATGTTAACAAGTAACAGGCCTACATTTGGACTTACGGCAGGTCAATGTACTATGTTGGGGATTTCTTGTTCTAAATCAAAACTCTTCATAACTCCAACTTTGCTTCCGCCACAATGTCTGCGGTATAACAGGGGTTATTATTGTAACAGGCAGTGATACATCGTCATCACCATGCATGGCGAGTGCTTGTCTGCACATTGCCTATCATTTTTCTCCACATATATATTATGTCCTCTACTGTTCTTGTGCATGCTGTGTTTTGTCTCATCCCGTCACGTTCTATTTATATGCCTCTTGTTCGTTTGCCTTCAATTAATCTGCTAGGTGATACACTTTCTAGTTCTTTCTGTCTGGAGGCGAGATGGCCTAGTGTTTAGGGCAGCGGACTCTCATGGCGAATGTCGTGGGTTCAAATCATATCGCAGTCACTTCGTTGTTTTTCTTGGGCAAGAAACTTTACACAAATTGCCTCACTCGACCTAGTAAAAATGGGTACCAGCTAACAGCTGGAAAGTTATCTGTGATAGACCAGCATCCTATCCAAAAGGCTGATGTATTGGCGCTCTGTCCGCTTCACGCCACGCAAAACCAGCTCTATGGGCCTCAAGGCTCTTTAGGACTTTACTTCTTCTCCTGTCGCTATACATGACCAAGAAAAAAATGTAATGTCTCTTTCTGGTAAATCAATCTTTACTCTATAATTTCTCATTTTCTCTATCTAACGCTTCCTCGTTCCTAGTCCTTGGTATCGTTAGGATTTTCAGCAATCTTCCATTGTAATATTATGGGTGATGGTTATAGGTGCAATATTATAAAATCAACAATACAGATAATGAAAGCAACATATTCGTTTGAGTACGAAATATAGACTTTATTTTTACTTGAGATATAATGTGGGAGGAGGGCCAGGGGTAATCGTTGACACAAGTATAGGGTACAAACATATTGGATGCTAACAGTAGGTTACGTTACAGGAAACGGACGCATATTATAGCCATAGCCAACATTTTGGTGACACTGCATCCAAAGTTCATGTTTCGCACCGTGGAAATGTTATATCTATAGTTCGATTTGCAATTTTGTGTTCATTTTTGTTTTAATTCCGATTTAGAGACTACCGGCCATAGATTTTAAATGAGAGGTGCCAAAAACTGGTGATCCGAACACAATGAAAGAAAAACAACAAATAAAACCAACCCAATAATACTGGTGCAACTTCAAATGTTGTACATTATATTTCAATTGGTTTCCTATTATGCAAATAACATCAAATTATTTTTTTAAAATAAAAAATGATGCAGAGAAGAAAATGACATGGAAAGAGTAAAATTTTGCATCAAAGTGAGTATAATTATAATCAGAGAGTGTGGAAATAATATGAGTTTATGTGTGTTAAATACATTGGTTGAATATTTATGACAAATCAAATAACTAATTATAAAATAATGGATATAATAATTGAGAAAACTATATTAGTCAGTATAACCCTTACTATCCTGTTTAGTAAAAATGTCTGCCTTAAAACCAACAACAATTTTGGCTAATTCAAGATGATCATCCAATGATGAGAAAGTTAACCCTTACTTTGCCATGAATGAGTTAGTCGTTGCTTCTGCTGTGATTGACCATTGCCAAGTTTGACTAGTCAAAATCCAAACCTAGGCAAAACATGAATACAGAAAAGTAATCCCAGACTGATTAACGTGTGTGATTTCCCTTACAGCCCATCTACTTTCACTTTCCTGTTATATTTTTCACATTTGAAAATTCCAACAACATATCTTTTTTAGTTTTTAAGTTTGGATTTTAAAAAAAAATCTACGTGATTTTTCAGAGTTTCTTATGAGAAAGGGGTGGCAATCACAATGCATAACAGAAAAAACAAAAACAAAACTGGTGGCAACATAAGGGTTAACCTTCTGTGAATTGATCTGTCCACATTCATATGGTAGGTGGAACCCATAGCAAATTATATAATCAAAGCCTAGCTGTTTGGAGACACAAATGTATACAAATCAAATATATAGAGCCCATATAAAATCATATAATCTAAACTCAACATTTTGGACATAAAAATTTATAAAAATCAAATACATAGAACCCATTATATCATCACACTGACCATTGAGCAATGCTGTTTATACTTGTGGTTTGAATTGCTGTGTCTCTAACAATAAATAGCTCATTACCTACATGTGAAAGAATCAAATGACTGTTTCAATATGGAATGTAGAGCGAGATGGTAAGAATCTTTAGTCTACAGCTCTGACGAAGAATGCCTAGAGAGTGTGACAAACACATTAATCAATAAATAGAACTCTTAAAGGAGTTCAGGTGTAAATGATATCAGAAGACTATTTCAATGAAAACAAAATGAGTGGCAACAAATAGGGTGCCATTAAATACTTCATCTTCGAGAATAATGCTGTTTTTCGATTTGATGGAACTGTCGTTTCCACCAATGCCATGTAACTCTTCCCAGATGAAAGATCCCTGATGACACATTTTATTTCTCCTTGGCATACGTTAAGGAGACTGAAATGAATAAAAAATATTCAACAAATTTAAGTCTAGTTCACTCGTTGTGATGAATAACACAGGCTGAGAATTTGTCAATATCATTTGAATATTCCTGAGTAGCAAAAGTTATCATAATTTGCAAACATTAAAAGTAAGCAAGCTAACTTATATGACACAGAAAATTCTTAATAACAAACAAAAATTGAGCAAAGAAAATGGCATCAAACGTGAGGTATATGAAAAAAGTGTAAAGTATAAAACAAATAGCCTTAACCCACTGACTACCAGGGTTTTCTCAATGTTACAACCACAATCCAAGGAAAAATCTATCTTTAAATTGAAAATTTGAACACAACACAAAACTGCATGAAATTTCAAGTAAAAGAAATTAAATTTGTCCCCTATATACTATGCAAAAGGGTGAGAGTGAAAATTAGAAATAGAAAACCTTCAGATCTCATTTACGCTGACACTATTTCAGCATTTCTCAACCCCCCAAAAGCTGTTGCGATGAACAATAACACAATAGAGACTAGGATCTTCTTTTACCAGAGCTCATCTAGAGTCTTTTGGTTTCAAATGAAAGTAGAATGGTAGGTGCAACAAACACCAGCTGCAGGACTCTGTAATCTGTGATATTTGTATAACTATCCAACTGGAAATGTGAGAATCACTCATTGCAACCTAGGTAGTTAACCAGTAAATTGAAAAAAAATCACAAAAAAAACCAAACCACATGCGTATGTTGGCAGCCGGTGGGTTAAGCATAAAATAAATAGTTGGAAAAAGTCTTTTGAGTGTAAAAGAAATAGTTGGCAACAGCATTGAGTATTAAACAAATAACTGGAAAAGTCTGGAGTGTAAAGCAAACAGTAACTGATCTTCAATATGAAAAATCAATAACGGCAATACACAAAAATGAAGGTTACAACATAAATCAGAACATAAATAAAAAAATTATAGATCTTTCTCAAACAATAATTTTAGCTTAACCTACAGTAAAAGGGTAAAAATGTGTAAAATACAAAGACTCTCCATAGGAGTCAAAGTTTGCGAATTGCCAGTTTCAGATCATGTGAAGAACATAGAACATTTCTGTGTAGTATATAATATCATTCATTAGCATTGTCATCATTATTAGCATGGAACGTCTGTAAGGAACGGCTCATACAAGAAGTAAGTTTGACTCATACAAACTACAGTACTAAGGTAGCACACAGCTTTGTGATCTATCAAAGGAAATATAAGAAACATCCTTTCAAGGTAATATGATACAAACAGCATCACCAGATTACGAGGAAAGAAGGCAGGATCCAAGTCCAAATATGATCTTAATAATTCTTTTAGAATCTGTAAAACATTATCATGTTCCAACTGGAATGTTATAAATGGTGAAGCATGAGGAATTCTAATATTACACACACGCCTAAAATACCAAACATTAATTACACACTTAAAATAAAGTTATGCCCATTAAAACTATTTTCTTACAAAATGAGTGCTTTTAAATTTTTAGAATGGATTTTTCATTGTAGTCATCAGTAGACATGACATGCAATATTTTAAATACATTATATGATGCTTATGAGGTTAACAAATTTCCCATTCCAAAGTTTCTTAATTTAATTAATAGTCTATTTTGGGAGGGCTTAAATTGTCAAAAATTGAGCAGGTAAATAACAAGAAAAATGTATATCTTAAGTACATGCATATAAAGAACAATTATGGCATGTTGGTAATATAGAAACATGTTGGACACACATGCAAAATGAATGCTTAAAAATGTTTCTGATGTGTTTTTTTAAATTATAGAAATGATTAGACCTGACACACAATATTTCTAAGGCACTTAGATCATGCTTATGTTGCTGACAGGTTTTGGATCCCAAATTCAAACTCTAATTTATAATTTAGTTGATGGTATATTATGAGGTGGCCTAAATTGCCTAGAGATGTGACAACAATTCACTGTCGCTGCCATTTTGAAGTAAGTATGCGTACCATTACATTAAAGTAAATAACAAGAAAAACGTATATTTTCAGTAAATGGATATAAATAACAATTATGGAATGTTTGTAGCAGTAACGTACAAAAAATATGTAAGACATATTTGAGATTTCATGTTTCATAATCAACATAGTGAAGAGTATAGTTTCACATTAAACAATAGTTAGAGTTAAACGAGAGATTACTCAAGCTCACAACACAAATATATAATATATTCACAATAAAAATAGCAATATGACAAGATTTGTTTGATCATTTGTTCACATGTAAAGTACACCAAGCTTTGTTCTTGTCGTATAACTACAAAAAAATTCTCTTGAGTATCACAACAAGAAATAAATAAAATAAATATGATCATGAGGACATGGTAGCGATGAGCAAGTAATGGACAAGGTCTTCCATAAATCCTTGATGCAATAAAATATCAACATGAACACACACGGTTCACAAACATCAAGGCAGCATTTCAGAAACAAAGAGAACCAAAAACTGGGTGGCATTTTCATCTTTCAAATCATTCATCATGAGCCACATGCAACATACATTGATGTCTACAGCACTGGGCCTCACTGATTACATGCAAATCATGTCGTTAAGTTTAGAATAATAGAACACTTCACCTAAATATGGCCTCTGAGAAAATGGCACCATAAAACAGAATAGCTTCAATATCAAAATCCTCTAGAGTTGTGTGAACCCAGTGATTTTCACAAAATTGAAGAAGATATGACACTCCAAACAACAAGGATTTCATAAATTATATTTTTCGTACAAAGTTGTTTCAGTTGAGAATGTTTGTAGCTTTACCCATTACACCCCAAAGCACCAACCTGGGAAAAAATACACAGTATGGAAAAAGGATTGCCATGCTCATAATCATTGACAGCTAAAAGGATTGTAGATTATTAACCAAAAATCAAAACAATTCTTGACTCATGAGCGTCTCACAGTTTCCTTAGTGACTCATACAGTCTCTAATTTTACTTCTAAATATGCAAAAAATACAAAAACATGACAGACTCTGAATCCTGACTATCTTCCTTAGTATTCATATATCAATGTGAAGACCATTGTCTTTTCCTTATCACCGCCCTGATTTATATTAACAAGTTAGAAGAATACAGTTTTAAAACAAGAAGAAAATATTATTTTGTTTAAAACTCAGATATAAACATTTTTTTTTTTTTCCCCTCTTGTTTTTCCTTTCCATTATCAGCCCACGTCAAGCTATCATCATTCTTGTTTAAAGCCATGAATAAGGTGACTGATTTCCAAAAAATATAACAGAAGTGACGTTGGAATTATCAGCAATGAGATTCTACCATCAGTTTTTGCCTACAACATGATTCCACTGACGCCACATGACATAAATACCTTAGCTTTCAGGAACAAATAATTCTAAAATCCTGGGTTTGAATCCTGGCAGTGCAAACAATTTTGAGTCCTTGGGAAAGACTCTTTACACATATTTCTGTCACTTAACTTAAGGTCTCCCTAAAAGAAGTACCATCTTCTTTTATTTCTATAGAAGAGACTAAACTGACAATAAACCTTTAGACTACAAGCATCTCATACTTGAACTTTGGAAATATATAAATCAAGAAACAATTAAAATATTCAAAGCTCAAGCTGAGTTGGTTTCACTACATATATATGGGGTTTGGCAACAGAACTAACATGGGACAAGAGGTATATTGTTTCACTTATCAAACCCTCTGCAGAAGACTGCAATCTATGTTTGCTTGTTGGAATTCATGACCAGTTTGTGGTAGAATCCCTGCTTGGTCATCAGTTCATTGTGTGTCCCAATCTCTGACACTCTGCCATGACTGATGACACAGATTTCATCCGCATTACGGATGGTGGATAGGCGATGAGCGATGACAATGCACGTTCGATTTTCACGAGCCTTGTCCAGCGCTTCTTGAACAATCTGAAATTGATTGTCACAAAAAAACACATTGAAAACATATAATCATAATGATAACTTTTCAAAACTTAAATTCTGGGGAAATTATATTATTTCAGCATTACGACAGCAACAGAAATGCTTCTTACAGTTGTCTCTGCCAAAGAGCCCAGATCTCCTAAGAGACTGCAACAGGTGGGAAACAGATTTTATTTGTGAAAACTGAAATCATTTATGCACCACGCTAAGAGCCTGGTCTGAAAAAAGAAAATAAATAAATCCATCTGAGAGCTTGCTTTTGAAGCAAGCATGAGACGACGAAAGAGATCTTTTCTTTATTTTTAAAAATTCACATCAGAATTTAATCAAATTTTGATCGACAACTCACAATATTGACTACAAGTAAACCCACTACCAAAATCTTACCTGTTCACTCTCAGAGTCAAGCGCTGAGGTGGCTTCATCCAGCAAAAGTACTTTTGGATTCCTCACCAGGGCCCTTGCAATGGCCACTCTCTGTTTCTGTCCTCCGCTCAGTTGAGTTCCCTTAGCGCCCACATTGGTATTGTAACCCTGTGTTAATGAACATACTTAGTCAATTAACTGAAACCTTGATTTTACACGAATAAATTGTACAGCTTGATAACAAAATAACACCAATTTTAACACTTTGTTCCCACAATTCACCATATGGCTTTTCAGTTTTTCCCTTTTGCCTCCGAAATGAATGTGATTCAAAAGATGATACTAACACAGAAAGTAATGATTCATGGTTTTGACATTTAATGTGTCACCAACCAGTGAGGTAGCTCATGAATTGCATGAACCAGAAAAATGGCACCAATCATGCAAGTTATTTCCCTTTAATGACGCTATGATTCACTCGAGAGAATTTTTCTGCATTATAGATGAGTCTATGGAGCATGTCTATTGTCACGATGATGCTTCTGGATCAGAATTGGACAATAACTGATGATTTTGGTCTAGATGAGACTAGTAAAATTATTATCGTTTTGGACTTGCGAGACATTGCGGAAAGTCTTCAAAGTGAAATTACAAGTGCAGGACTGTTTGAAAGTGATGTAAGTGAAAGTGAAAGTCAGCATGACAGACCAGCAGATAATCGAAGTTCCAGTGAATGAAACTTGACAATCGTAACATTTATGTTTAAAAATATGAAAATTGTTTGTGATTAATGCCCTGGACTGAAGTGACTCTTAGAGTGATTGGTGGCCCAGATTACTGGTAGCAAGCAGTCGCAACGTTGTGATAAAGGTTTAAACAAATGGATACTCTCATCTGGTACTGAGTGGAAAAGACAATGTCAGAAAGAAAGAATGAAACTCTTACAACTAGCACCCGGTAATAAAGGGAAAAGACAATGACAGAAAGAACAATACGCTTAAGTAGGCTAATGATGGAAAAAGACACAGAAAAAAGAATATTATGTTTATATCTGACAAACAGGGGAAAAGACAAAGACAGAAAGATACTTACATCAGGCAAAGCGGAAATGAACACATGGATGTTAGCTCCACGAGCTGCTTCAATAATTTGGTCCATCGTCACAGTCCTCGTGTTGTCCCCATACGCAATGTTCTCACCGATGCTACGGTCAAAGAGAACGGGTTCCTGGGACACAATACCAATCTGAGACCTCAACCACTGGATGTTCAAGGACTTGATGTCATGGTTGTCGAGACGCTGTAAGATATATTAAATCAACAATAATTCTCTTCCTGTTCTTTTACATCTACAGGTAAAAAAAACCTTGACTCACCTGGAAATATTTTGCTGAAAATGAATCAAATTTTCGACTTCACGTTTAAGTTTTTGATGAGAGAAAGAATTGTTCAGGAGAAAATCACCTTTCTGTCCATTAAAAACACTTAGCACTTATTCGTTAATTCAACACCCAAGGGAAACGACAAAGCATGACATCATCTACAAAAATACATTTGAATGTTGGCCAAACCATGGTACTTGTAAAAGTAAATGTCTTTTGAAGTTGTCATTTGAATTTTTCTAAATACTCTCCATTCTTAAATCCAATGCAGGATTGATTGAACTTTTAGATTATGCAAAAAACCTGATAACTCTGAGTTGGCCCAAATTTGTTATAGCCAGGTGTCACCCCTTCCTAGCACATGACGGAATTTCTTGTTTAAAGAACAATGAGGAGACATAGCCGATAAATTGATCTTCTAATCACACCCATAACTTCATTTTTAAGTATACATTGCTGTATGGACACTTTGCAGTGAGTTTTGCTTATGGGAACCTAGTGTTAAACTGCCATTATTCTTGTCGGACTCATTACATGCTAAAGTGAATGAATACCATTTATAAAGCGTTTAACCACGATAATCACCATGCTCTAAGCGCTTTACAGCAGCACAATTTCCCCAAGAAATCTTCCCATCAAGTGATTTTTATCTGTTTAACATCAGCAATGACAAGGCTGGGAATAGTTTCATTGTTTGTCCCCGGTAGCTAAGATTCTATGTCATCTGTACAGGCTAAATACGAAGTGAATTGTGAGCAAGAAAAATTCAAATGAGAGATTCATCTACCAAATTGTTGCCAGTGGCGCCCTTTTGGACAGAAAGAAAACAAGATTCTTTTCAAACTAAATATCTCCAATATCCACCAACTTACCACTTGTCCAGAATCTGTGTCGTAAAAACGTTCCATCAACTGGACAGATGTGCTCTTACCACATCCACTACTCCCTACCAGGGCCACAGTCTTGCCGGGAGTCACAGAAAAATTCAGACCTTTCAACACCTGAACAGTCTTCCTGGTTGGATAGCTGAATTCTACATCTTTGAAAGTGATGTGGGAGGTGTAGTGCTCCTGACAGAAAGATTTTAAAATATTAAGACGTTAAATATTATAATATGAATTAAAGGATTCGGCCACACCCAAAAACAGTGATAACGTTCCAGTAGTTGTAGCCCTGTGAACCACGCAGAGATGGGCAGTACGATTGCAAATTTCAATAGAGTGGAATCACTGAGTATTGATTTGCCATCTTCTGGTCAGACTGCTAAACAGTCTCATTCTAAATGCTAGCAAATAACAATTCATACGCCTATTACGATTTTGGTCTGTTCTGTATCGCCTGCAATATTTACTGCACTGACTCATTTCATCTACAATTCAATAATTCAGTTCCTGTAGAACTCAATACTCGGCTTTCATATCAATGTGAAAGTAGAGAAACAGGAATTTTTGCCACTTTGAATACATAGCTTTTCTATTTCCTGAGGACAATACAAGTAAACATAGATAATAATAAAATCATTTAACTTTTTAATGGCATTTTTTTCACATTTATATCTTAACAAACAACTGAGGAACTGTTATTCTTATGACATGAGGTACCATTTTTCTCTGGGTTATCTCCCATGCACCAGGCAGAGAATGAAGTAAGTGACAGGGGTTAATTGGGGGAATGTGTTTCGCCGCCACATGACTTTATAGAGGCTGGTTCGAGGGTTGGGTTAATTGGGGGAATGTGTTTCGCCGCCACAGGGCTTTATAGAGGCTGGTTCGAGGGTTAACACTTTTCCTCCCCATTCCAACTATCAGCCAGCAGCCATTTTTTCTCCTGCCATCACAGGTCACTGAACAGTGACATGGTTATTTTTTCATTGAAAAAAATAATTTAACGGTAGATTCTATTTGCACAGTTTATTTTTCTAGGTGATCTACTTCCTTTCTAAGTGCTTTTACTTTCGGTTTCACCCAGATGGAGTTTAATTGGTGACATAAAGTGTATTCTATTTTTTGTAATTTGATAGATTGCTGTAAGTTTATTGTTAACTTTGGCCATGAATGTGATTTAGAAAATGAAAATGCATGGCTTCTAAACCTGCATTCCTCATCCATTCCTCTTGTGATTTTGAGAGTTTTATACGTATCGTATTAGCCACTTTTTGTGCAACACATTGGGCTTGGCTGTTGACCTAAAGAGGCATTATGGTCTTTCACTATGTGGATGTACAGTGTTAAACCCTGTTGTTTACAGAGGAAATAGAGACGAGAAAATAAGATAGAGAAAGAGTACAAATGAAAATTGTAAAAAGTAACATGAGCCAAACAGAGGTTTTAAACTCACCGGTAACTTATGTCCTTCTGTTGATGTATAGTCCAAAGATGGTTGGGAGTCCAATATCATGAGAACTCTCTGAGAGGAAACTTTGGCTTTAGCAGCATCTGGTATAAATGCTGATGCATTTCCAAGACCCATCGCCCCAAACACAAGGACACTGAACACTCTACAAAATTTAACGGAAAAGGGGAATGCATAGTGAAAAGGTTTGGATGCACAAAATGAGGAGCTGGACAAAAAATGATTCAATACAGGGCAATGCTTCATGCTGTTTTCTAAATTTGTTATGTACAGCCTAATATAGTGTAGTCATGGAAAATACCACTCTCCTTGACCTAGTCTAAATTGTTCTCAAACAAGTCCCAATGCTCATGTCTAATTGAATAATAAAATCAACTCAGAACCCCCCCCCCCAAAAAAAATTCCAAATCTATATGATAGCATTCAAAGTTGCAACTGACTAGTCTAAAATCTAAATCTAGACTAGAAGATTGGTTCTCTCGATTCTCACTATTGTCTTTTTTCTTCTTTGCTTAATAATCAGTGCAAATTTGGCTTGAAGCTTCCATTCTATGTGAGCTAAGCTAAATCGGTTTCTCACACAGTAGAATTTTCACCAAGTTCACTTTTTATCATCAATTAAAAACAAACGTCACAAAAAAAAAATTTCAGGCAAAACTGGACTAGACATCTAACCTCCCAAAACCTGCTGAAAATTGGAGGCCTTCTGATTGCCCAGAATCGGAAATGCACCCATGGTAAAAAAATCAGAAATCCAACAAAAATCGGTCAACAGACATCCCTGATTATAGATAAAACTCACAAGAAAAGGTCATTAAATGACATTTCTCCCTCTTGAATCAGGTAGGCTCCAAATGTAAAAATGGCGGCATATGCATAGTAGACAATGGCTTCTGAAAACCCATAAACGATTCCAATTATATGAGCGTTTCGTAGAGCAACATTCATGGTCTCTCTCAACTTGTCCTTGTAGAGATTGTAGAACATTTTTTCTTTGGTGAGCGATGCTACTGTCCGAATGTTACCGATACTTTCAACAGTCACCTGAATTCAGGAAAAGAGAACAAAGAACGTCATTCCTTGGCAAACTAAAGATGCTACAAATTTTCCATCATATTGTTAAAACAAGTGCTTTGGGGAATAAAATTACAAAAACCTATCGAAACCTAGCCTTTCAAACAAAAATATGACAATGTGTAAAACAGATTTTTCCTCTTAATATACACAAGACTGCTAAGACTATAAAAACGGTGAAATGAAAAACCAAACTCAATTCAGATACAATTAGTCAGATGATGACTTTTAGGACACATATTTTAAAAAAGATTCACACAAACCATGGAATTCTATTTCAAACATTCATTCACTCATAGAAGTACAGAGGGAGACCAACCACAACACTCCCTTTTTTATTTTGGCGAGATTTTCCTTTTAAAACTAAGACACAACATTTATAACTACAAGATACATTTAGACCCTATTGCACATTTCAGTAGGCAGTAGTAACAGATGAAGAAAATTCAATGAAAATTGGCAGCTGTGTTTGAAGTTTCCATACCTTCCCAGCCCCCTCAAGAGCTCTCCTGATATTTCCAGACTGCGACCCTTGTTGCTTGACCTCTACAAACGCAGCCAGGGCAAAAAATGGAATGAAGCCAAGGATGACAAGACTCAACTTCCATCCGTAGATGAAGGCGATGACAAGCGCTGTGCCGATATTGGCAAGACCATTGAAGACACTTCCTAGCCGAACACCTGTCACCTGGAGAATCAAATATTGGGATTTTGTTATCATGGTGGCCCCGAGTTTAGACATTACATTTCATCCATACAAATGGTCTGGTCCTTGGATCCCGACCCAAACCCCTTTGATGGTTCTATCTCTAACATATAAAGACTCTGCTTCCTAAGGCAAAGTATAGAGGCAAAGAACATTGGCCCCAATGCAAATTTTGAAGTATAGTAAAAAATATGATCAAAATCTCTCACCCCTTGCACCAGGGATGCGTCGGTGGAAAGCCTGGTAGTGAGAGCCCCAATTGTGTTCTTGTCATCGTCATACCAAGCAATGTCCTACAGAGGTGAGAAACAGAAAGGTGTTAAAATCCAAATAGTTATCAACGAGGGAGTTGATGGCCTGACGTAAAAATAAAGAGTTTAGTTGACTCCTGTTGAATGAAGACAATGAGACGATATTTGTGCTGTTACTGTTAATGTATGTAAAATGAGTACAATGAGAAGATGTTTTGCTTATTCAAGAGTGATATCAAATGAAGGCTATGAGAAGATACTTTTGACGCTGTTATATGTCAATTGAAAACAATGATGCTCTAATACGTCACATGCAGCCTGATCACTGATAGGCGCGAATACAGTTTTGAGTATTGTACGTGTACATTCACGTTGATGTCATAGAAAAAGAGCACATTGCCATATTATGGTCTTATAGTACTGAATGTTAGAATGTTAAGGATCCATTTATAAGTTTTTTGGTAAATTTTTTTCATCCATTTACATGCAGATATAGAATTACATTGACATCATTTATCCCCTCATCATCCATGTCATTCAAAGCCCTTCTTAACACTTTGGGCAAAGAAGAGTAGCCTAAAAAAATGACTCAATGACAGGCTGAGTATTTCAAACCCAGGATCTTTCAATCTTGAGTCCATCACCCTGACCACTAGCACACTGATGCCATGGGAAATTATGGTTTTTAAAAATATATTTTCAAAACAAATTAAATTTCAAGCGCAGTACCTGTCTCAACATCGAGCTGAATGTTAAATCTCGAAGTCTTCTGGTTAATGCCTCTCCAGATCTACCAAACATGTAGCCCTGTTGAAACAAAAAGAGAAAAAAGATTAGGTAACACTGAAAAAAATATAAAAACATTGAAATTGAGTTTGTGGAGGAAAATCAATGCATTAAAAGATTGATTATTGGAGTAACGTGACCACTGATCCCAGAATAGCCATCTTTTTGTCTTTCCTATCCTGTCCTATTTAGTATGACACTGCAGTCTAGGGACAAGGTCTATGCAAAACATAAGAGCTTGAGAGCCTATGGATTGGGTTGAGAATCCAAGATAGCAGGCGATCAACTCACTGCCTTTATTAAGAACATTGCATTGTTGTTGCCGCAAAACTGCCATGGGTTATTAAGCGTGTCTAATGTAGCCCTCTTGTTTCTTCACTCCATCCTAGGCTCCACGTGATTACCAATAGAAACTAACAAAATGCTTTTCCATTTAAAAAAATCCAAACCAGTTACTCTCTCTGACAGGTTTGAACATTCTCTACAAATGTTGTGCCGACATTTCTTGAAAAATAGAAAAGTAGTGAATTTTCCCAAAACGCCCATTGATTTGCTGGCACCTCAGTCATAATTCTGCCTCAATCCACAGTAGTCAGTGCGCTAACAAAAATTGTGGGACCCCGATATCTGGAACATGATAGGGCGGAAAAGCATTGAGTATCTATTTAAAACAATTAACTACAATAAAAACAAAAACCAAGTTAGACAACTCTCTTACCTGCAAGAACATTGTGAAGAGACTGCCAGCTCCAACGCCAACAAAATACAAACAGTACAACAACATTTTGTCCTCCATTTCATCACTGGGTAGGGCGAATGCCTGGAAAGGATATGGCACTCAATGCTAATTTGTCAGTTGGTTTGCATAAAAAATATGTGACAGATTAGCTCAAAAGTTAAGTGTCTGATTGTAATGCCGATGGGTGCCGTTGCAGGCACACGTTGGATTTTTACTGTCAACAATCATTTTCCTGTCTACTTTTCTTGTACTGCATTACATTCCCATTTATAACTGTGTATTATCAGTACCCACTCCATATTCCTGCTACACAGAGTCTGTTTACCGTTTCTAAAAATATGTTGGGACCAGCCGCACGTCCAGTCCTGAATAGTTCATAAGACTCCAACAAGCAAAATCTTACACATGCCCGCACTACACAGCTGCCACCTTTTCAAAAACCGAAATAGGAACACACATCATGGCGACAGACCTACCAACCCCTGAACAACCCTACCAACCCCTGGACAACCCTACCAACCCCTGGACAACCCTACCATGGAATCTTAAGCTAAAAATCTGGGAATTTTGAAAATGTAATCAGGAACAAAACTCACAGTACAATAAAATAGTCAAATTGCACATTATTGTACATGAAACATACACATAGGACTATCATACCAACAAAATGATGAATATTAATTGTGTATCTAGTGTCATTATATACAATTCAATGTAGATCTTCATAACATCACATAAAAACAGGCTTGAAAAGCATTTTTGGGACTTGGCCTTGACCTACAACAAGATATAGCGGATTTCCTGATACAAAAGTAAATGTAGCCTTGTGCTACAATTGCATGTCACAGCAAAAAAATAGTGAAGAGAGCACATAGGTTTTCATTTTTAATGTTGAAAAGCCTGAAATCAGTCAGTCTATCGCTAGCCAGGTTACTTTGATGCATACAACGTACATCCCGTTTAACAATGTTCAGAAATGAAACAATATAATGATTGCACAATGTTGAATTCAATATCGTAATTATCGCAAAGAGCATGCATTTCGTGGATTATGAACACTCACAGAAGCGTTTTTATTGAAATCGCTTGTTTCCAGCAGCTAAGACAATTGCATTAAAATAGTAAAATCCTTTAGAGCCATGAGGCCCATAGAGCCGGTGCTTATTCCGGTTTCCGTAGCGTGAAGCGGACTGAGTGACATTACGTCACCCTTCTGGATAGGACGCTGGTCTATCGCAGATTA
>JARDUL010253922.1:0-15691 GCA_030265205.1 Dirona pellucida | reverse complement strand
TATATATAGGTTTAAGAATAGTATGAAAATGTTACAGTGCCAGGGAGAGACAATAACCAAGAAAGAAAAAAAGATTGTCGGAAGAGGAGATCGAACCCAAGCCTGCCACGATTAACATCGCCTTGCCGACAAAAGCAGACCTGCTCGCTACCACTGAGCTATGCCACCACACTATGTATATGATATGTATGTTTATAGCTTTTAACGACCCCTAAATTAAGTCGTCTAAGAGATTTATTTAGTCTTATCGCTTTGTCAATAGGCCACTTATACATTTGTAGAGTAAATGATTTAACATGATTACCTCGTATGACTTAACGACCCAGGTGACAGATCCCAGTTGGAGTAGCAGCGGGGAACCGATGGCGCAGTGGTTAAGTCATAGGCCTTTGGTTCGAGAGGTCGCTGGTTCAAATCCTGGTGGAAGCAGTGGGTTCTTTCTCAAGATTTTGATCCCACTTTGCGGCGCTGCACTGCGGTTGACGCCTGGGTTATTCCGGTCTACCCTCGGAATGGACCCTAAAGACAACCCCCCCCCCCCCCCCCCCTTGCGGGAATTTATTTTATTTATTTATTTAACTAGAGTGTTTATTGGTAAAATGCAAAAACCTCATTATGCCGCATTGTTGTTCAATTTACTGGTAAAGGTGTTTGGACGCGGTGGGCTCATCACATGCTCGTCTTAAATTCCTGATGTAAAGGCTTTATAGCCATGAGTGGTGTTAGTCCTCGTTGACATTTGGTATTCATACGTCCATTTATCATTTGCACTCTTCATAACTTGACACGTGGCTGTCCCATATGCAACTTTCAGCGGATTCGATAATAAACAAACAAACAAACAAACGGATGAATTACAGACACCAATCCCCCAACAATACTCTTTCACAATTTCCTTGTTGCTATAATAAACTATTTGATAGAGATAACCGACTTTTGGTTTTTGTCACGATTTCACGCATTGCCCCTTATCAAAACATGTTTCATCATTGTTGTTTGGGAATTGTTACTAGTGGTTTCGCTGAGTGGGGGAGTCAATACACACACACACTCACACACACACACACACACACACACACACACACACACACATACACACACACGCACACACACACACACACACATACACACACACACACACACACACCACAACTATTAAATAAAAAAATGAAATTACTATCTGTATCTTCCATTAGGGAATAATTCTAAAAGGGGTGGTGGCGGGGCGAAAAGAAAAAAAAACCAACCAAAAAACATTGATCCATGAATTACTAGATATTTAAATATATCTCTTTCATTGGGTCAGACTGTTGTGAGTTAATAATGTCAGTGAAATACGTGCCTTGTAAGTCACAAGCCATTCGGGAGGCGACATGATCAAGCCATAACGGTAATAGTAGTGTCGTTTGGTGTTCATGATTCACACCTCCAATTCTCTCTCTTCCAACCAATGAGTGAAAGCCTCGTCAGCCAGGTGTGCTGTTGTGTAGCCCCCTGGCATTGACGTTGCAGGACAGTGCAGGATTATGTGGTCCATGTCTTGTTTGGTGGCGTTACAGGTTGGGCAGGTCGGCAAAGGACGGTACCCCCATCTGTGCAGGCTGACCGCTGTTCTGCCATGCCTGGATCTTATCATATTGCATGACGTCCACTGCCTCCTGTTCAGCGTTTTAAAGCCAGGAAGTGGCAGAACAGTGGGATCGTCGACGACTTCTCCTCCCCTCACTCCATTCCTTCCTCCAAAATTCATCAAGGTCGAAGAAGTCCTTTTTTGAAGTGCAGAATGGCTTCCTTGATTTAAGTTTAAGTCGAGATGTTGATGGCGCCGATTCTACAATCTTCCTGAGTGGGGTGTCGATTCCAGTCCAGAGCCCTGCAGGCGTCGGTGTTGTATCTGGGTTGCTTCCTCTGTACGCCATAACGGTAATTTGTCATCATGATCATCATCATCGTCATCATCATCATCATCGTCATCGTTATCATCATCATCATCATCATCAACAACACCGTCAGCGTCGCCTGAATTCCATCATCCTCGTCGTCGTCAACAACAACAATGATAACACCAACGCCCACCCCCCCCCCCCCTGTATTGTGATTAGTGATTAGTGTACGATGATTGCCACCACTGACCATGGTCCATTTCAACGACCACTGTAGGGGATCGTGCATCAACACACAACCAACCCTGATGACTTTTTTTGAATTCCAAAGGCAAAAAATAAACTGTATCGATATCATTTTCCAGATGATATTATGTGTATGTGAGAAACAATGAATTCATATCAACATTGTCTTGGTTTCATTAAAAAGGGTGATAATTTTTTGGTGTGTCTGTGTGTGTGTGTGTGTGTGTGTGTGTGTGTGTGTGTGTGTGTGAATCTGTAATATTTTCAAATTTCCAACCAATTTGATTCATTTTGTGGTTTAACTCATCCATAAAATCAAACTGAGGTCACCCCCCCCCCCCCCGTATCATTCCTAACAATACATATTCATGTTTAGAAACGTCACAGTGGGCCGAGACACTGCTTGCCTTAATTTTCTGATCAAGTCTTTCTATCTCTGCATCCAGTCATGCATGCTGGCTGGGTGTGCATGTGTCTTGAGTTTGAACGCTGTTGCTTCGTCGACCACTTTGACACTGCTTTGCAGTAAAAGGGATTTGAGTAAAACAAAACCAAGACTTGCAGTTGCAGATATTTTCTCAACCAGATTCCATAAAGATCCTTTTACCCAGACTTGATAACATTAATAATAAAGTTAAAAGTATGTCATACATTGATTTGTTTTCTGTAATCAATTCTCTACCAGCTCTGTGAGATTCCTATCCAAACCTGTCTACCTGTCTCTCTTGGCACGGTCTGTGGAGCTGTCCGTGCATTGGGTTCGCCGTCATTTTAACTCTTTATATTTTTGGTGTTACAATGTGATGCGTATCACTTACATCACAGATTGTCGCTTCTTCTAAATTCTTATTCTGTGGTGATTCCCAAGAAAGACCTTTAAAAAAAATAAAAATAGCATTACAAAACAATTTGGGCTGAACACCAAATTTGACAACAGAAAGATGCAAAACATAACATATAAAATCAACAATTCAAGTGAAATTTTAATATGTTTTGGATTTTTATTCCCTGCGACAGAAATTGAAAACATTACAAATATATATTTCATGTCAGATAATAAATGAATAACATGGTGTCTGTATGACAGATGGATGGCCCCAGGACTGTATCATCACCGGAAGCAATGCATAAATAATGGTGCTAGGGAATACTCATGACAGCTTCAGAAAGAATTCATTAAAAAAACAAACTGAAACACTGAACCCTTCCCTCCAAAAAACCCAAGAAAACCCTCCAACTCACCCACCCCATCAAAAAAAGGACCCCCCCCCAAAAAAAACCAAAACCCCTGAAAAACATCAACATTAGATGCATGGACAAATAATTACAATTGTATATCACATAAGAATGAACCATTCATGACTTGTAACACTCAGAGAACCTGCTCATAATGTGGTGAAGATCTGAATTAATGCAATGTAATAGTATTATTTCATCTGCATCCAGTAAGTACCAATTTATTTTAAGATGCTGTGTAAATAAATGCATAAATTCAGAACAGAAAAGAAGAGGAGAAAAAAATGGCAATAAAAGAAAATACATAAATGCAATTTTAACATTTGACTCCAATACCAAGAGGGAGAATGGTATACAACGAACATTCAAAGGAATAAGGAAACAATTAGTAAACAGGTACGTCTACCTGATATACATAGTATATCAGGTACGTCTACCTAAGATACATAGTATTCAAACATGAAGAAAGAGAGGAACGAATATTGTAAAATGTGTTGACTTGTAATCCATTATAACGTAAGCAGTGTTGAACCTATCCCCATCTCTGAATAGTGCGCAAGGCATCCACAGGTCAAGTTAGGTCATGTAAAAATAGATCCAGATATGTCAATGGATGCTTCAACCACCGAAACACAGAGAACAGCGGAAAATTGTAACGAGCAGAAAGTTAGGACAGGCAAGAGTCCAAAATTTTGAAGGACATCACATCAAATACATTATTAAATATTGCTGAAGGTAAGGCCAACGCAATCTATAATGCTGCCACAGTGTTAACTCCTCCCTCGAAAACAAACCACCATAAAAGCAAATGTAACTATCCAGTAACCTTCACCCAAGAACCTGATTCACATAAGAGCTTGCTAGTGGCCCAAAACATCTTTTTAAAAATAAATCACACCTCTAAGAGATTAGGGCAAAGCCATTTATTTATTTACAATTTGGTGTAAACAATCAAAACATGACGATGGGCTCATCAACGACGCATGAGTCAGTCAATACGAATCCAAAGCCGACAACCAGGTCGGATTCCACTCGGGAACTTATTGGGGAACTTTCTTTATTTCTTATCATTAAACACAAGCTCATACAAGCACTACAAATTTAGTTCACTAAAGTGAAATTCATGTAAGAGTTCATCAGTCTGTTTGAGGCTTCCGGGTGGAGACTGCTGCACTATGTAAATGTGCATTATTATTATTATTATTATTATTTAAAATCTATGTAATATATCAATACAAATACATGTAAAATGCATGTAAAAGGCACATCCGGATTGCAAAATATATTTTATGTATTCAACATTTAAATCTGGTAAGTAAGTGGTTTTCAATGATCATATAGGATGTTTTATTCAATGTTAATGAATATATAAGCATGGCACATAAATGCATAAAAAAATCAAATTGTAGAAAGTTGTATGTAGCTTGTGGTTGCAATAAATTTGCAATCTTAAAAAATAAAGATAGATATTGATTTATTACGCATTAAATATTGAAAAACAAAAAATAATAATAAAAAAATTAAAAAATTAAAAAGTTCATAACATGTCTGATTCTTGTTGAGCTGTAGACAATAAAACTGTGACAATAAATTTGAAAAGAAGTTGATAATCAACTCTAATAACAAATGAAGTAAAGCATTCATGGTGGCTGGGTGTATCGGACAATTGAAATCAACATGTTATCCAAATCAAAGCATAACCCACAAATGCAATATACAAAATGGGAAAAAAAATGCCTTATATGAGAATAGAATCCTCATTGGAATCAGGTAGATATTGCAATTAATTCATCTTGTACATACGTACATACATAACATGAATAGGATACATTCACTCAATAATTGATAAGTGTTAGAAACAAAACAAAATTATCATATCATCATATGACAATAATATTGATGAAAAAAACAAAAACAGCAAACAACCAAACCCAGAAGCTTCAATGAAAACAGTGACCGATATAAAGGTCATGTATATATTGTAATCAAAATCAATGAGAACCATCATCAAAATAAAATATATGTGGTCAAAAAATGATGAATGAGATAAAAACTAGGATACCCTGTTATCAACTCTGCTGTTTTCATGACATGTGTGTAAGTATTTCAAAATGAAATAATGAAATCAGAAGGAACAAAACATTCATGACACCAGCAACACGGGTTTGGATAGAGAGCAGGTTTAATGTTATCTGATGATAAGAGATGTACAGACCCGGGTACAATCCACAACGTTGGCATGATTCGATGTCATAGTGAAAATTCTCTGGCTGCATGTGAATAATCAATAGCTCAGATCAAAACTCAAACTTGAAATATGCATTTCATTATTACATCAGTTCCAATGCGTATAGTATAATTTATCTTGTAGATTTTTTTCTCCTTTGCATCTCCTCTCAAGTGCTAGTTAATTGGACGCAACGCCGTGGTTCTCTCCCTCGTCAGAAGACGTGTATTCACTCATGGGTGGGCAGGAGCACATTAGATTTTGATCTCCGTAGATATCGTCGATGCGGGAAACGGTGGGCCAAAATTTCATGCCAGGTTGAACAAATGGCTGAAATAAAAATGATTATCTCTCAATGATTCATCTATAACTCGTTTTCTCTTTCAATTTTTTTTCCTTTGTTTTTTTGTAGCACAAATTTCACCAATCATTCATTACACAACTCTTAATGTCAAAATATAACTATATAATATTATAAAATGTTTGGCTTCTTCCCAGAATGTGTTTAAAAATTAGGGGATAGTAGGAGTCATCTTATGCAAATTTTGATATATTTTATATAAACTGCCATCCTAGATCTGCCACTTCAGCTGATAAAAGAATAAACAGTTAAAATATCAAACCTATAAGAGAATATCACACTTTAAATCTTTCAAGCAGCAGCGCAAAATTCAACAACCATAACAACAACAAATACAATTAAATATGATTATCTCATTGTCAACTCACAGCTGGGAACACGGCCACCTCAGGAGAATAGGGTCTATCCCATTTGCTGGATATTACGTCGGCCTGGCAATGAGGTGCCATCTGGAAAATAGGGAATCATTTGAAAATCGTCTTAAATGCACTTGAAAACGGTGACCAGAGAGTCTATATGTCCTAATGATGCTAAAGGAAATGTAAACATGGTGAACAGTACAGGTCCAAGTACGGAGCCTTGTGGCGCTCCAAACAAAGATGTTCTTGCAATTCTAAACGATCTAAATAATTTGAATTGAATAATTTCTGTTAATTCTTTAAAAAATTTTTTTTATCTATTCCCTTTAAAACCGTGATTACACAGTATAGGGACCAGCTCTGTGTCTGGCCGAGGACAGTGTACAAGGCAGAGTCATCGGTGCGCAGACCCAGGTAAAACATATCCAGGTGCAAGTCTATGCCCCACTAGTACACATGGCCTGATACAGAGCTGTAAAATCTATGGATCAAGATTTTTATTATAATATGTTGCAAATGTTTTTTGTAACCGCTCAATAACATCAGTTGAAATGCTCAGTCATTCACCACTGGCGTAAAAATGTAAAATATTTTAATGAGTTTCAATTATTCAAATTCCAAGACAAATAGGTAGTTAAATAAATACGTACATCCATGCATTCTTCAGATCCTCAAATCATTATCACTAAAAATCACACACACTCACACTCACATCCAAAACAAACAAAACAAATACATATACCAGGTACAAACTTCAGTAAAAACATTTCCTTACTTTGATTGGGTTTATCTTGTTATCCCATTTTCCTTCCTCAATCATGCGGATTTCATTCCTTATCCCTGAAATCAAACGAAGCGTGGCATTTTGATACAGTCTATTACGCCATCCAATTTTGATTTAAAAAATACTTTATGAATTTGGAAACTGCTTTGTTCAGAAAACGAGTTTGACAAAACGAGAATTTTTTAAGCCAGTTAGTCAGTCATGTGCAAATAAAGTTTATCTCAAATCGCGTTACTTTGAAACAATTTCATCTATCCCAAACATTTCAGATTAAGCGTTTTTTATGTGCACTCCTTAAAGCTAGTAGCAATTGCTAACAATAAACACATTTTTGAATAACATTGTAAATGATATAATCCAAGTGTCCTGAGATTGACATTCAAATAAAATGGTGTCTGGAATAATTCAAATACTAAATTCTACTTTGACATGTTCTATAATGACTTGGGCTGGATGCGTAAATAACTGACTAATGTTGGTTTTGTATCTGACCGATCTTTAAATAAAAAGTAGGATTTTCTTTGCAAATTTTGTGTCATCTCTTTTGACTATCATAAAAAAAGGAATGAGTGATGCCAGAAAAGGAATGAGTCAAGTCCCTCTCAATAGATAATACAGCCAATGCTTAGTAAGGCTGCCCTGAGTACATGATGATCAACTTACTAATTAAAGCATCACAGTAATTATCCATTTCTTGTTTGTCTTCGGATTCCGTTGGTTCCAGCATCAGAGTGCCGCTAACGGGCCAGGAGAGGGTAGGGGCATGGAAGCCTGGAAGACAATGGACATACTTCATTCAATCAGTATCAAAAACTTGGTCACAAAATGAAAAACAAGTTTGAAGTGTATGATAAACAATATTGTAAAAAGGATCGTTCATCTCTACCAATGTTTACGAACATGTGTTGTAGAACTTATATATCCTACGATCCATTATATTCTACATTTTTATATTTTGAAATTGAAAAGAGAAAAAAATAAATTGCAGCTTAAAAAAAAAAGTATATTGTGCCAAAGAAAATGCTATGAATGCATTCAATAATTGTACAGGTAGGTGTTCCACATTTTGAGAAGAGCAATTTTTTTTCTTTACTTACAAAAGTTGTGAAAGACAACAATCTTACCATAATCTTGCAATCTTTTTGCGATATCTGTTGCCTCCACATTGGCACTTTTCTTAAATCCTCGGCAGTCAATGATGAACTCGTGGGCACACAAGCCTTTGATGATAAAAACATTTGGAAAAGTAAGATTAGAAAATAATAGCACTGATGCTTTCAGGCATTGAAAAAGAAACGGTACATCAAATATATTTCACATCTATTTTAAGATAAGGTAAGATAAGATATTGCTTTATTTCATCCCCGTGGGGAAATTCTTTGTACAGACGTGAATAAAAAAGAAGTCATCAAAAAGTAAATAATACAATGTGTCATTAAAATAAGAATAAACGATACAAAATTACAAAATTATAACATACAAGCACATGTAGAGGAATGATATGTATATGACATAATGATATGTGTAGAAGGTGGTAATAATAAATAGTACCAGTATGATTTTTGAAGAAGACGAAAACAAGGTAAATAAAACAATAACATCACAGACAGTTAGTATAATAATTTAACATAATATATATCCGACAATAAAAACATTTCTAGAGATATCAATCCCGTACATTACAATTTCCTTCTAACATAATCAATCACAAAAGTAGAACTCAAACCAAGAATACTAAAAATGTTATATTTACCATTATCATTGAGGTACAAGGTTTTATAGTGACCATCGAGTTTTCGGCTCATGTAGTTGGCATTGAGAATGGCAATCTGTGAAGCCCTTTTCAGGCCCTTGGCTCCCATCATTTTAATGTACGCCCAGGAAATGGGAAGGATGGAGGTGGAACCAAACGGCGCTGCGGCAACGCTTCCAAATGACTTGCTGGGATCTGTGCCGTCAATGTCGACGATGTTGTGGATGGGGAGGAAGGGGGCCAGATGCTGTTTGCTGTGGATTTAAAACAAAATATTTATAGAATATGGCAGCAATTTAACATTTTACTTTGCGGTAAATTGTTAACATTATTTGCTGTCAAAGAAAGCTCAAAATCAAAATGTGTACCCTTGTCAGATAAAATGTCATTGAATATCCTGTCAAAAGGTTAAGCAGAGAGTCAAAAAATACTCTTAGAGAATTTAGTTTTAATGTGGAACAATTGGCATGAAAATAACACTCAAATAGATTATCAGTTTTAAATGGTATTGAAATAAATAAATAAATAAATGATCAAGTTCCCATGGAAATGACAGATAAAATTAAACAATTTGTTAGCCTGAAATTGGATTATCTGATATTGTAAGAGCCAGACTCACACTCCGATGGGCCCCATTCCCGGCCCTCCTCCTCCATGGGGAATACAGAACGTTTTGTGAAGGTTGAGATGAGAGACGTCCGAACCGTAATCACCTGGTCTGCAAAGTCCAGTCTGAGAGAGGTTTAAAAAAAAAGTAATAAAAACTGATTGATAAAATATAAATCAAGAGAGATTTCATGAGGTTGGTGTCAGTTGACGGTAAAATGTCATAGTAACAATGACTGTATATTGGATGACTGTTTTAGAAAAGAAAAAAATATAATAATAAATATGAAAAATGGTTACAGGAATATGGTGCAATTACTATACATTTAACACTAACAAAGTACGAGAATTCAGAATTCTTTGGATTTAAAAAAAAAAAAAAAAAAAGGTTAAATAACCATAACAACAATAAGGCAACCATTCCACATGAGGAAATGGCCCACGCCTACCTGTGCATTCATGTTGGCTCCATCCAGGTACACCTGACCTCCGTGATGGTGGACGATCTCACAGATTTCTCTAATAAACAAACGGGACAAAAAGGCAATTAAAAACCATTCTAGAGGATCTCTCACCCCCAAAAAGACCCAAACAAACATTGACATTTTTTAATTCCTAAAAATTCCTCCCCAACAATAACGTTTTGATAATAAACCACTTAGGAATGTAACAAAATTATCTAAAGAACCTTGTAAGCCCTAAGTACCAGTACTCCTTCGCATAAAAATCGTTTCTATTGCAAATATTACAGAAGAGAGAAAAATGCATACATCAAATGGAGGATAAAAAAAGAATTGAAAAAAAAAAGGATTTGGAAAGAGTTTAATATAATGACCTAGATAATGACCTCGATATAGGGCTTTTGTTTTTCTTTTAATACAAAATGAAAAACTATCTCCATCCAATTACCTGACGTCTTTGTCAAACACGCCATGTGTGGACGGGTATGTGATTATCAGGCAGGCCAAATCATCTTTGTGTTTCTCAGCCTGAAAGTCGAAACAATAATTATACACATATATAATTTCTAAATGGATATTTTTGAGTAGAAAAAATATATTAAAAAACATGTTAATGTTTTTCAACAAAATGAAAGAACATGTACCTAAAAGTTGAAACAATATAATATAGCTTATGCATATTTTTGAGAGAAAAAAAAAAAACATTCATAAAACATGTTAATGTTTTCAACAACATGTACAAAAGTGCACTTTAGGTAAAATTAAAACCTCTTTATTGTAGTCTCTGCCATGAGAGATGTGAAAACAAGAAGAACAACCATTTATTTACCAATGCCTTTGTCTGTTTCATGTCGATGGATCCATCCTTCATGGAGGCCAGAGCCTTAATGGACATGCCAGCCATCTGGGCACTGGCCGGGTTGGTGCCGTGGGCTGATTCGGGGATCAGGCACACCTGGGCAATAGAAAACATTTCACTCGGATAAGCAAAGGAGACTCGATATAAATACACATTTCTTTCATTTTTCAAACCTGTGAAAAGAGAAATCATTTTGTGATCTTTGATATCCCATGCAGTCCAAAAAAAGGCTTGGGTTGAAGGTACCTAAATAATGGCTTATTTATTTTTAATTTTCTGAGAGAGACAATGTCCTCTTGAAAATATGAACTAATTTCATCTAGAACATAAAAATATGAACATTTTTTTCTTCTTAAATTGAAATACCAGTCAAAAATGTTGCAACCAACGAAATCCATTATTTTGTTATTTGATTACTTCATCTGCTTACCTTTCTTTGTTCCTGGCCAATTGATTGTTGGTACGCCATGATGGTTCGAAGGCCGGCGTATTCACCTTGGGCACCACTGAAATAAAGATAACATTAGAAATTGTAACATGCAAATAAAAATAATTTGATAACTTTCATTACTACTACTACTACTATTTATCAGACGAATCAGTAGAAGAATCTTTTGTATTACTAAGCTATCTGGAAAAGATGTAACAATGAAACATATTTCACTCTTATGCATTAAAAAAAATATGTTAAGGTCAATAATAGAAACAAATTTAAGAAACTTGACGTTAAGCAGCCAGTATGGTTTCGTAAAACTTGGGTTACCAAAATACAAAGGAAAGTTTAATCGTACCTGTTTGGCTGGAAAGAAATGCGGTCATAGCCGGTCAATTCACAAAGGTCTTTTTCCAATTCAGACAGCAGTTGGGTATAGCCCTGTGCTTGTTCCTTTGGTACGAAGGGGTGGATGGATGCGTACTCTTTCCAGGAACACGGCTGAAGTAGGAGAGAGGAAAAACATGAGCAATACATCTCCATGTGCATCAAACAAGAAATGATAAATGAAATCTTTCTTCCGACCCTCCTGATAAAAGCTCTGGTAAGAAGGCTGGTCTTGTGCAAGATGCAATATGGCGCGGAGGGACAAGATAAGAAATGGGGTTAATAAAAAGACATGGTAGGAACATCACAGGCCTTATATCATATTGCTCAAAAGAGAGTGAAATGGTTTGGCTACCTCTCAGTGATGCCTCCCCCCTCCCCACCCCTCCCCATCACACACACCAGCTTGGTCTCCATGCACAATTTAAGATTTTTGAACACCAGAGCCAAAGGAAAACCAAGACAGGAAAACCAAGACAGCACCGTAGGGATTCTGCAGCACAGCCCCTCTAAGCCAATGACGATGTTCCCATTTTATTCTTCCCAATTGCACAGATAAACGTCTATATCTCCCTGCATAATTCATGATACTAACGGACGGGAAAGAATAAGAGTAAAGAATGCAACAAAATTTCATCTAATTATTCACATATTCATATGATAAATATAAGTATATCTCAATTTTTATTCATTATTCATCATTTTTCCAAATTTCCAATGAGCAATCATTAAATGACAACAAAGAAATTTGATGAAAACACAGAAACAAGGGGCATGCATCTGGAAAAATATCACATTGTTTTCAAACAGAATGCATGCATGCACACACACACACACACACATACATCCATACACACAGACATCCACAATCCCCACCCACACACACGCATACGTATTACACACACACGCATACGTATATTACACACACACATATTACTGGAAACACTTTTTAGTTGGGTTATTTTTCCTTTTGTGACCCTGAAAGGTCACATTAAAGGCTACACATTTCGTTTAAAGTCCATCTGGCTGGGATAGATTTTGTAAGGTAGAACCTTATCCAATCTGAAAGGTCCCAACAACTGTCTGAACCAGGATTTGAACTGTAAACATCACAAAGCAACTGCATTAAGTAACCGCTTTGCCAGGGATGCCCCCATATATCATGTTCCACTAACAAGAATGTTCTTTAGCTCTCATACCACATAAAACATGTTAAGGGGTTGGGCAGTCTAACGTACAGATTCAGGCCATATCCAATTTACCCTGGTCTCATAAAATTTTAAAATCATAGTTTGTCAGCAAGCCTTTCTTCTATCATTCTGAAAATTCCAACACACATTGCTAATGTCATCTGCTAGATTCCAACACACATTGCTGATGTCATCTGCTAGGTTCTATCATCCGGTCTTATTTGTAAATACATGCATGCTAAAACTGGTCACATTAAAAAAATCTAGATATAAACCTATTACAGAGTAAATAAGAACAAGATGTGAAGTACAAATCAATTTACAACTAAAGACCTACCCTCTACCCCTAAGCTCACACAGACACAAAAAAGCACAAAATAAATTTAATATTCTACCGCAGCGCTTGAAGTATTACATGCACAAGCAACAAATGTGAAAATGATTAACCAAAAAATTCCACACAGAGAAACAAACAAACAAAAAAATCTAAATATCAAGGTGGATATCTAAATCTAATCTAAAAGCACACAAGCAAGTCTCTATATGAAATAAGTAAATTCCTTTCGCACTCTCGAACAGAGGCTATGGCTTGATAGCCTTGGTAATTCATGCACAAAATTGAGAATCAAAACCATCTGGAACATAAAGCTTAGCCTAATCTTACAATCAAAAGATGACAAACAGAAAATCTAAGCTGTGCTTTAAATGCCGCCATTATGACAGCTGTGTGATCAGTTTACAGGCATTTCATTTTTCTAGCAATATCCTTACTAACCATACATCTTCATCTAGCGAATACATTTCACAAATTCCATCAATACTGAAAACACCAGCAGCAACTCACTGAAACAACAACGCAACCTCAATTCACAACCTCAATTCACTGCTTTCACCATTATAACAAAAACAATTCAAGACAGCCTCCCCTTGTTTGGGGCTCTAGACCGTTCTACAAATCGTAATAAATAAAGGGATTTCTTCATCCCAGCACACTGATTCGATTTTGACCCAAAAAAGAAATCCAAATTAAAAAAATTGAAATAACAGAAGAATCAACACTGTACAAATACTCTTTTAATTTTGGATCTAAACTGGACGTAAATCGTAAGAAGTGGACTATCTTAAAACTTGTCTGATAAAACATTTGAGTCTGGGACTGAAAGTGACTGAAATATTTGAAAGCAATCAACCCGAGTTCATTATTTTGTCATTAGATTTTTTAAATAAACAGTTTTGGGGTTTGAGGCTGAATTGTTGTCCCGCAGTTGGTGCTTTAAGTATCAAAGATTGGAATAAATTCTTCAAGTCTCAGGGTCATCACACGCTACCTCGGTCAGTCCTATGACATTGTCTTTCCAATGGTCAGCACGCCACGTTGGTCAAGGTAATGTTGCTTCCACTTCTAGTGGTTGGTCATACAACAACAAAGGGTCAAATTCTCACTGTCCTTGTAGATTGCGTGTTTCACTGGCCAACTTCGGAGCAGCGGACATGCTTTGCAAGGTTAGGGTTGAAAACTCTAGTCTGTGCATATGCCTTAACACCCTTGGTGCAGTTTTCAGCTTGGCCTCCAGTTGCAGTCACGTAAATGTACGTTGAAAACCCTCTGAAAATCGATGGATAGCTGTCACAAGTTTCACACTGTGTAAATTTAGAAGATTTGATAGTGTTGGTGAAGTCTCTCTGTTTCTCCAGTGCATTATTTGACATACAATTGGGAATGATCACATTGCTACTGTCTGTATAACATCAGCAGAGTCCAAAGCATGCAGTTTGTGTAGATAATGTATACACATGTAGAATTCATTACACATGATATCACACATACATAGTATAATTATATAAAGCATTGCTCCCCCGCAAAGCACAACCAATCATATGTGGCAATTAAATGAAAAATCGTTTTTATCGTTCATCTCTAAGACAAAGATAAAGATGGGAATAGTCTGATATCCCCATACAAGTATAGGTTCACAGACATTACATTATTTATTCCCCAGCAGGCTATATCATTCAACATCCTTCAACTCCATAAAGAGTATACAGTACAGCAGCTAGTTAGGCGCAGCATACTAACATACTGACAATATATTTCTCCACCTGTAGCTGGGTACACAAACAGACCGAGTGAGGAGCAAATGTGTAAAGAGTCTTGTGCAAGGACTCAAAAATGATAGCTTTAACCTGGATTTGGACCCAGGATCTCATCATCTCGAGACAGCCAGTCTAACCATTTGGCCACGAACACCGTTCTAGTTCTATCAAGTCTTCTGCCATGCAATTTCCATGACTTCATGATCATTCCACTTATCGCAGTCTATTTACACCACATTGCAATACAAAACAATTACATTTTTTAGCTACAACTTTAAAAATACCGACTTGGAGTTGTATGAACCTATTTCTCTTACTTGGATTACACATCAGATTTCAGATTTAATTTGTGGTAGGTGTAAAGAGGAACATTAGTTGCTTTAAACACATTTATAGCAATTTGTACCATTCTAAAGACCTCCATCTTCTCTTTTTCACAACATCAAAATGTATATTACAGTCAGTAACATGACCTGGGAGGGAACGGGCAAGGTGGCAATATGCTAAATTAAATTCCAAAGTAGCCTCTTTAAAATTGAAAAGCCCTGATAGCACATTTTAAAGTTATCTATTCTAAAGTAAGGGAGGCTTCTACTTTATTTTTCATTTGTTCTTTCTTTAGGAGTAACCTTATGGTACCTCTCACTGTCAGGGATTACATCATTGCAAAGGTAAACACAATCTCATAATCATCTATGTAATAATAATAAAAATGATAATAATAATAATAATAAAAATAATAATAATAATAATAACAATAATAATAATAATAATAATAATAATAATAATAATAATAATAACAATAATAATAA
>JARDUL010253701.1:0-15698 GCA_030265205.1 Dirona pellucida | reverse complement strand
CTCTCTCTCTCTCTCTCTCTCTCTCTCTCTCTCTCTCTCTCTCTCTCTCTCTCTCTCTCCCTCTCTCTCTCTCTTAACAATTATTACAAAAAGTAAAATCATTAATAAGATATGTATACAAAAGTGTCTATTTAAAAAAATTGTTTAATCCCTACCCCACCCCATCCCCTGTAAATTGCACTTTGGGAAAAATTTTTTACATGACATGTGAACATTTTAAAATATTGATTAAAAAACAATTCTTTTAAGATAAATGCATACCAATATTGAAATGTAATCTTGTTATAAATAGCATAGAATCAATGTGGATAAAGTATGTATAAATAACATGAGATTTATATAGCTCTGCTCCCCCACTCCAAATAACAAAAAACCCCAACAAAATGAAACAAACAAACATAATAATAACTTACAAAAACCGCCACACAAATAATTTAACATCTTGATTTTCTTCGATAGATTCTTGATTTTCGTCAATAGATTTGAAAGCCATCAATACGCCATGGGACATGCATTATGCCTGGCAGAACTTGAGATCATTTCTCTTATAAAATATAATAAAACAACAACACTTATTTAGAAATATGTTCAAAATTAGTTATCACAAGTTTTAAATCACATTCTATAATGTTGTATTAACATTTTTGCTTACATGTCATGTGACATGGGGCTGCTTTAGCTGCAGCTGGGTCAAGTAAGATCAATACACTAACTTGGAAAACTTTGACAGGAAATAAGGGAACCAGTCCGCTTCTATCTCCTCATGATCACTCACTGGGTGAACACTATGTTAATCAAAGTTTAAAACCATAACATCAATTGTTCAACAGTTGAACAGAAGTTTGACCACTTTTATTCAATTTCAAAGAACTTTTTTGATAAAGACAACAGACCCTGTGATTATTCTGATCACAACAGACAAAACGTTATTAAAAAAATATGTTAGAGAGAGAGCTCACACTTTCGTTGCTGGAATAAGTAAAAACGCTTCATTTTCCAGTTTGAGCAATTGTCACAGATTGGGTTGCATATTATATGAAGTACCCATTTAACAGCTAATACTATGAGTTTGTAATTTGCAACCATCTGTTTTACAAATAATGAATCACAAAAAGAATTGTTCAAGTTTGTAAAATGTATATCATTCAGTATCATAATATTGAACTTTGCTCTTGTTCTCCTTTATCTAACAAGCAACAGACTTCATCGGGTGATTTCACATTACTAGCAGAGTATTTCAGGCCAAGGAGGAAAGATGAATTTTCACAATCGCCTTTCTTTCCTATGTCTTTCTGTGTTTCCGCTTCAAGATTCAATTCTGAAGTCTGAGTTGATGATTTTGTAAAAGTCTGAGATTCCAGATCTTCGCTTTCTTTAGAAGATGATGCTTTTTGTCTTGATTTTGATTTGTTTGCTGCTTTTGTTTCAGTCGATCTTTTGGAATTTTGTACTTTTTTACAAGTCTGTTTTTGTTTTTGTGACGCTCGATTTTCATCAAGTGGAGGTGCCGAGTCGGACCCTTCCTCTGGAACTTGGAACAGAGATTTTTCACTATCTGCTCCCTCTGAGATCCCGCTGTCTGCATTGTTCCCAGCTCTGCACGGGGGTCTCGGTCTCCAGCTCTCCTCGGACTGACTGTTATCAGATGGAGCAGAGCAGCAGGCACCGGAAGAGCTGCTTGAGCTGCCACTGTTTAAAAGAAACCTCAGTTGACGTTTGTGTTTGCTTGTGTATCGCTCCTGGTCAACGCGGTCACAATATTCATGGATTTGTTCAGCTTCAGCCCTTGCACGTTCTTGTTGACCATCTGTTGAGATCATATCTGAAAGAATCAAATGATACGTTTCAATTATTCAATGCAAATGTAACAGTGGAGCTTGTTATATGCACTTGCATGACCTGTAACAAAGGTTTTATTGTTTCTGTTGGTGGTGAGGTATCTTCCCCGTTCTGTGCATGTGTGTCAGTGTGTGAGAGAGAGGGAGAGAGAGAGAATACCTATGTCACAATGCTGTCAGTGCACAGCAGCAGTGTGTGTGTATGAGTGTGAGAGTGTGTGTGTGTGTGTGAGTATGTGTTTGTGTGTGCATGTGTGTTGTAGGTTTACATGTTAATTAATTAGTCTCAAAATTTCTGAAATTTAGGATTTGAGATTAGAAATAATCACTGTTGAAACCTATTACATTTGTTTTGTTCTGTCTATTCTGAGTTTGGCTGGCCAGGGGGTTGGGGGTGGGGGATGAGGGTCTAAGGTATCAAAACACCCTGTATAAGCTATACATGCATCAAAGACAAATGTAAATAGCTAGGCACTAAATGAGACATAATGTACTTTAAAAAGTGAGCTATCAAAATTAAGATTTCGTACTTCTGAAAACAGGGAAATCTTCTTTTGGCAACAGATGTGGTGAACAGCAGCAGTGATGCTGGATTGACAGACGAATCTGCAATAAACAAGATTTTAATATCAGCATTGATAAGTTAAAACAAAACAAACAAAAACTACTTTAAAATGAAAAAAAAACCCCCCAACAAAATCTCACTAGAACAGCTGCCATAAATATATCATACATCTTTCTCATGTATTTCAATGCATAACTGTTATCATGTTTGGCCATAATACATTTTCTATTGATTTGGAGAAAAATTCTGATCTTTAAACATGGTGACATGCAAGTTCACATTTTCACAATTTTTCCCCTAATGGAATTGAATTGACATTTTCTATGGAGGAATGTTATTCTGTTTAATGATCTAAAATTAACAAATTTATTAGCAGTAGCATTATAAGAAGAATATTTCTATATTATATTATAGATTATGACAAAATATAAGTGAAAAAAATCTCATTACATTCTCTAGATTGTTCGTGAAATATTGTGTTTGGATGTTTCCATGTATTTTCCTTCCCCATGGCAACATCTTCAGTACATCTGTAATGTTTTTCCAGTACCTACTTGTAGTTTATAACAAGCTTTTGAGAACTGTCCGGTCTACATTCAACTAAATATTATCTAATTCATGTCTCTAAATTTGAAAATCATAACAATAAAACTTTCTTAAATGAAAACGAAAAAATCATGAAAAAACAAAAATCAAATTAACTTACAGGCTTCTTCAACAAACAAAACAACAACACTGAGGATACAACCTGTAGACAGAGAGATTAATTCACATTAGGATGTATGTACAAATCGTATATTATTCTTAACCTAATATCATTTTCCTCAGTGCCATGTTAATGAACAGTAAACAACAAAAAAGAGCACCTAAAACTTAACATAGCATTTATTTTGAAAGTCCTACAATATTGTATTAAATGTTGAGATAGCATTTTGTTTTGAACACAATTTACCATCATAATACATACTAAGGGCAATTGAATTGAATTGAAATTTTATTTCCTACTAACATCATCTCACCTTGCTTTCAGACAAGGAATAATAATAATGGATGGCAATTATATAGCGTTTATCCATAGTGATCATCACCGTGCTCTAAGTGCTTTTTGATTATAAAATAACATAAGAAACAAGGCAACTCACAAGTAAAAGGTCAAAGACGGCAAAGACAACTTGCGCACTCAAGCTTTGGTCTTGGGCATTGACCGTACCGACACAGAAAAGAATGATGAGGAGAATAAGAAGGAATTCACTGCGGGCAAACTCCAACCTGAAAGAGAAAATTAATGCATGTTTAGATTTTGTATTTCATCATACGTTTTATTCATAATTCACTTGAAAATACTTAGTCGTAAAACATGTACTACGGTACATACTAAACTAGCAGTGTTACAAAATATTACTGACTGTTCTATTGCTTTCATAGAAAGATTTTCAGTCTGAGCATTTTTGAGCGTTCATATTCGATAACAATTGAAACCTGATTAAGTTTTAGTGAATCAATTATTGACACACCAAAACTTAATAAGGTTTTAATTTCTTCATAACTGACATGCAAAAAAAAAGGCTTAGATTTTTTACTAACTTTTTTTTTCTTTGTCTGGATCAATTTTCTTTTTCAAAGCTCAATAGAAGATCAATCTTTAGTGAAATATATAATAAAATCAAGTGATTTCTTGATGAAAAAAATGAAAAAATTGCACTTAGTTTGAATTTTCAATAATGTTCATCAAATATTCAAGTTGCGATTTATTTCACTCACATCATCTTCCATCTCTTCCTGTAATGATAATCGTCATTCCATTTTACCATGACGAGAATGCACAAAAGGGATACAATTATGTGGCACTGTGGAAGAAATTGCAAAATTTTAGCACAAAAAAGTGATGAAAAAAAAAAAGAATAAAAAATAAATTAAACAATCATCTAAGTTCTTAAAAAAACAAACCTCACCTGACAATAATGCTGTTAATGACAGACTTGGGAAATTCATATCAACTCCCTTTAAATATCAAATACTTTAAAGTATTTGACTATGGCAGCCGCACAGTCCAGCTGGTATGAAAGTGCTTAAAAAGACAACTGGCTGCACTGCACAGTCGCTCTTAATTTCTACATACAACAATGTAAAACATTCTAAACAAACCAAAAAATTGTACAAAAAAGATTCACCAATATCAGTAGTTATATTTTTAGTTCACTTAATTGTAGTAGAGGTTTAGATTGTATTGTTTTTCCACCAAAGTCAAAAGTGATTCAATCATTTTTGTTTTTCTTTTATTCTGGCCTTCATTATGGCTGAATTTTTACATAATCTGTAACATACCAAACATAACATATTCATAACAAAAAAAACCTAACATTCACAATTAAATTATTCATATTCCTGGTTCATTTCTAAACAAAAATTCATATTTAATCAGCTATGATTCTATTCACTTTGGTTCATGTAAATGTTGCATCCTATTTTTATACCACTGTTTGTCTTCTGTTAGGGACCTAAAACTAAAAATGGCTTTGGTCTTTTTAGTAGGGTTTGCTGATTTTTTACCAGAATTCAAGAGCTAAAAATACTCACCATGATCAAAATGATGATTGGAATGAGAATGCTGTAGAAATGATGATGGTAGTGATTCCAAAAACACCTGGAAAAGAGAACATTTATTTGTTAACTACCATAAAGAGAAAAATGACCACCCTAAGAGTATATTTTATACTTTTAGTGCTACAATCTTGTTGACTTTTATAGCTCAGAGATGGGCAACAAGGCAGCTGTAAATATTGTAGGACTCCAACTGATGTGACAAAGGGTTATATCCTAGGTACATAGTTTTTAAAATACTTTTTAGGATAATCGCATGGTTGTCTATTTCTTATGATCCCTTGCATTTCCAGATAAATGTTCAGCTGCATATGCTGAATGCACTCACAGAGTTGCATATCCCCCCCCCCCCTTTGCATGCAAGTGCCTCCTATAAATAGGTAGTATTGAGTTGGGTCTTTTTTCACAAAAGCTGGAAATCTATAATTTCATGCAATATGTCAACCTAAGTTAAGAGCCCATTTGGGACAGTCAACAATAATTCTATATTATTTTTGTTTCCATGAAACACTAACTTACCAATGAACACATTGATTATCGTAACCAATAAGCTCCATCATGAATATTATGCAAATGACTGAAAGAGCTGGCACACCTGGAAAAAACAAAAGCAAAGTTTAAAGTTTTTAAACGTTAATTACAGTTAAGCAAGGCAAAAATAATCAGTAATCTGACATCAGACATTATGTTAAGCCTTTGGACTGGTATGCACATGGCTGGCTACCATATTATGTTTTATGAACTCATTGATGTGAACTCTTTTAAATAGTAAAAGTCATTATTCAGATGTAAACTATCAAATGAATAATAGTATAATTTGCACATTAAATATTTTCAGGTTTATAAATGTGGCGATGAAAAGAATGTGACGTAAAACCTGTCATTAATTATTCCACAATAATCCATCTACCATCCGTCTCTGTTTATATTCTTTAATATCTTTGTCTTGGAAGAATAGCTACTATAACTAATTCATAATAATGTCAAGATTATTTGATAAAGGTCAGTACTTGAAAAATCACTTTAATACTGTTCATAACTTTAACTATTGAGGCCATCAGCAATTAGTTTGCACAGATTATCCATCTTGGTCAAGTCAAATCAAAAGTGATTTAATGTTAGACTATACATATAGTAACCATATAATCATATAATTATAATACTTGGTTCTGTAAAAAGGGTATGCTATTACAGACAATACAGTTATATCCATTTGAGTCACCTATTTTGCCAACTGAATGAATAACTTACCCCAACCAATGATCATGAATTTACAAGAGCCTTTGACGATGAGAGAGTGCATGGTGATGTGGACGCCTGCAAACAACTGAACTCCATCCAAGACAAGGAAGGTGAAAGCTGCCACGATGAACAACTGAAGGAGGATCTTGCCAGTAATGCACATGATCTGAAAAATGTTTTGATTTTTGTAAGTACAATAGCTGCCATTTTAAAATATGATCATAGTGTCCATGCAACTTCTTAAAGGTAGGATTAATATATTACGAAAATGATTCATGTTTGTAACTTTAAGGTATTAGTGAAATTTTAGATACAATTATATATTCATATCAATGTATCAATCTTACTCCCAAACAGAGCTTTGTTTTTCTAGTTAAAAATTAATGTCTAAATTTTATTAATACAAATGAGGGCACAGATTTTGATACAAAATATTTTAGCAGCATTTTAAGAGAAATCTATTTACCTATGATTAGAATTTGAAAGTATTGAAAATATGTATTCAAAATAATCATTATAAAAGAAACAATTGCTTCATATTATAAACATATATGTATATTTTTGGATTAAATTCAATTATGTGATTCAATGATAATAGCAAGTGTGGTTGTTAACTCTAATCAATACTGACTTGAACACTTCTTATAATGCCAAAATAATTAGAACAAAAGGCAATGTTTGAAAAGGTACCAAGGCATTTTTCAAGCAATGATAATACATTTTAGGTATTCCTAGAATACTGTGAATGTGCGACCAAAATTTTATTGTCAATAAATTAAATCACAACCAATCAAATTACCTCAACATCTGACTTAAATAGACACAGGAGACACGTGACATTCAGGCCAAACAGAGACAAGAGAAAGTTGAGGTGAATGCTATGCTTCACATGCTGGAGATACCTGCAAACGAAACAACAATCATTTTAAACTTAATGAAAGTAAAGAGAAATCACAATTTAAAAAAAAGTATACATACACTGCAAACCTTTTGAGAATGACATAATGAGGCATCCCATCAATCTAACATAATAATGAAGATTTTTATGCCATTATTTATTTCATGGATTATCCCCCTTTGTCTAGCTTTCATTGTCCAATCTTTATTCAGCTACCAGGTCACACACAATTTAAAGACAAGATGGATAGATTTTATTTCATTACGTCTAAATTAAAAATACTGTTACCTTTAGGTCAGACAAACGCTGTTAAAAGCCAATTCCTATGATTGAACACAGTTATAAACAATCAATTTTAATATATTATTATGATCAGAGAAAAAATACTCGGGGATTTTAACATTATAAATGGTCTGCACTGTAACCTTCTCTTCTATCTATGAGCAAAAGTCCATTATCAGGTGCATCATTAGACAGCATCATTCTATCAAAGCCATGACCCTATTTACAAGTGTTGTGATCGTACCTCCAAGCCATAAGGTACACAGCCATTGCAATTCCGATGCAACATATACACAAGATGCAAGCCACAATAAGTACAAGGAAAGAATCCCCAGGTTTAGAATACACAACCTGCAATAGTCACACGTATAAAGAATTATTATTTGAAATACAAAATAGAAGAAACATTGTGAATAATAAGTTATTGGAGAGAAATATTGGCGACATTTTGAAAATTAGAAAATTAAATAAAAATGAATTATCAGTGTCATGGTTCGTAAATGAATAAATCTAAAGTTAAGAAATAATATGACTTTCAATTGATAATGCAAATACTAGAGTACAGAAAAGATTTGATTTATGATTTATTCACCTCCTTAATGTGAAAATAGTTCAAATATGAAATAATTGATTAAATATAATGATTACTGAGTAACTCATTTTCTTGTGTTGACTTTGTTAACCATCATTATACACAAACAATGATCAAAATTCACATCCCAAACAAAGCATGTAAGTAAATGTAAGTAATTCTGTCGAAGCCTGACTGCCTTGGAGTTGGTCCTTATTTCATACATTTCTTGTAATCATTTTCTGTAAAACCTTTTTGATATACAGTCCATCGCAATTTGGTTAATCACAACTGCCACTTAATTGCAACCTTTTCAGAAAAATGGGATTTATTCTACTGTATATATAAGATTCATCAATGAATTGCCACTCCTGCCGCTTAATAGCAACTCAGTGAAAGCAGATTTGTAGAAAAAAACTCAATAAGAGGTTACCTCAGACTGTAATTTCCTTCAACTAAAACAATCTCTCCTGATAATTTCATCCATTCCATTTAATCACAACAATTTCTTGATTCCCGACCGATGTATTGCGATTAAGCAGAGTGAACCGTATCACAAGTACAACATCAAAGCCATGCATCATATACATAGATCAACGATTTAAAGTCTGTAAGCCTGTACTTAAACAGGGATAAAGACTATAAACCTGTCTTTATCTTTGTCCTTATACTCACAGTCTGGTTGACGGGTACTGTTACAATTGTGAAATGGCCAGGGATCAGGCAGGCACATTTGGTCATGTTGGCAAACGTCTCAATCATGTAGCAGGAATCCCCCAACCAAATGCCATCTGTATCTTCCCTGTATTCAATGGATTCATTTCACCATATTTAAATACGTAATTATCTATTTCTTTTCCATTTAAAAAAAAAAATCAAAATAGTCCTACCCGTATTTTTCTGTTAGTTAATTTTGATAAAAGGTGCACGTTGAAATAAGTGGTAATATGAAAAAACTATGAATATGCTGACAAGAGATTGCATCTCTACAAACATGAAAAATAGAAGGAAACTATATTAGCAGTGCCTAGAAAACACCCCCAATTTTATTCAATCGCATGCGTAGTTGAAAATCTTTCAGCGTATATGAATGTTAACACTCTTGTTCAGCATCTAAGAAAAAAAAAACCAACTTCTTTTTTAATTAACAGTACGAAAATTTGATTTCATAAAATCAATGATGGGGAAAGAATGTAATAAGAGTATTCGAAAGCAGATTAATCTATGAAGATAGTCGACTAACCTGTCATGTCTCTTCCAGGAGTAACACAAATTTGTGCTCTTTTGGAGAATGTGTTCCTGTTGGTGAAAATAAAGGGGCGAGTCAAATATAAAATAGTTGTCAATAACAATATTCAAATAACTTAATTCACTCTTCCTCCCTCTATTTACTACTCCACCAGTCTTGACTAAAATTAATACTGATAATATACTACTGAGCCTGCTATTGACCACTATTCCTACTACAGATTATGAATGACACATGACACACGCAAAAGGATATCCCATTGCTGATATTTAGCACATTCCCCTCACCTGTGCACCAGAATGATGTGGGATCTCCACAAGATAATAGTCCGAATTCTTCTTCCATCTATGGGCCAACGGAACAACAGAGACAACATCAGAGGCAAACATCTCTTTCTTCAGCCTGCAAACATGTAAATATATGTTTGAATCTTCTTGCGTAACATCATTTATTAGTGATGATTCAAATTCAACAGATATAATAACAACAACAAAAAGTTTGGTAGAGTTGCTAGAGACATATTTATATATACAAATCTATGATTAATCACACCAATTTTTCTTATACATTTCGTCTCCTTTTATGGAACAGATATTCGATCCAAAATGCTTCACACTAGCCTTGATTTAAGCCCAAGCTTTTATTACTTCTACCATAAAACCCTCCCCTTTTAATCCTCATGTTTTAGTTGCAAGGTGTTGATTATCTTCTGCCTGGTCAATTAAAAACAAAAATCAACTATAAACTTGAGCTGGATAACAAAGTGAGACCCTTTAAACGTTATTGGAGTTGTGTGCTAAATAAATAGGCAGTAAATATGATAACACATCTTAAAATTTGTAATGAAAATATTTACCCATCTTTATTTTGGAAGCCTAAAACTTTCAGAATGAAATGGTCATAATGGGCTGTCAATACTTCAGTCCTTTTCTTTTCTTCGACTGTGGAGATAAGGAAAAAATATAATGTAAAATGAAGCTTTAGACAACATTCACAAAACAATAGACTAAAGACGCATGTTGTATCCCATATATTTTCAGTTTTAAAATCACAATCCTATATCATTCAACTCCTAAAACCAGTTCTTTTGCAACATCAAGCACACTGTCAATAGTGAGATATGCGTTTAATTAGACCTGTTTATGATGTTCATTATCTATTATGATTCATACCTCACATCAACAAAACAGACAAAGGTAGATTAGGGATGAAAATGAATATTGATACCTTTTTGTTTCACCTCTCGCTTCACAATCCTTCCAGCATCTGTGAGGTGTGTGTTTGTGTCCTTAGTCTTTACAAATTTCTGTACGTCTTGCTTTTGAGCATTCTCAACCTTCATAGCTATTGATGAATTAAACAAATTGATATGAAGGAGTAGTTCATGACAAAAAATCACAGCTGTTTGAAAATTCATAAAACTAAAAATAAGAAATAGAAGATGTTTTTGCATCTGAATTAAGTATCAATAAGACAAAATATCAAAGTAATTAAGTCTTTAAAGTAACATGTTTTTCCCCGCAGTTGTAAGGTCATATCAAAGTCAGTCTCCTTTTTGACGTTAGTCTGTAACAGAACTGATGGGACAGAAACTTGACAACTCGGAAAAGTCCTTTGACAAACTATGATTTTCATGTTTACATAGATAGAGGGAAATAAAACTTGAAATCTAATCATAGCTTACAGATTTTGGGAGCTTTGACACTGGTAAGGTTCATGAGTTTATGGTTATGTAGTTCTGTCAACACTTCTACTATTTGCACAACTCTGGCCCCTGTAAGGAGATCCTATAAAACAAAGTACATAAAAAAGTTAGTTAACAGTATCACAAAATAATAGTTTATCATATACTACCATTTGTGACATAAAGATATGATTGTTTGTTATCTTTCCTTATAGTACCGTAATTAAACAGTGTAGGGAACAGCTCGGTGTCTGGCTGAGGACAGTGTACATACAAGGCAGGAGGCATCGATGCGCAGACCCAGGTAAAACGTATCCAGGTTAAGTGCACGTCTGTGCCCCACAAGTACACATGGCCTGATACAGAGATGGAAAATCTATGGATCAAGATTTTTAAGGCAAGCAGGGGATCAGCCCACTGTGCCAATGAACCTTGTTTGGTCCAAGAAGCAATACACCGTTCAATACTACTCATATCTGGACCAGACAATATGGTAATGTAGCCTCAGGTGTTCACCCAACAGTTATAGAAACTGTGGGAATTTTACTAAAGAGGCAAATAAAGATATGATAACAAGATAATTCAGTCTTTGAGTTGACAAGTAAGAATTCTCGGAATGCACATGTCACACATCACACACACACACAGAGGCACAAATCACACACACACACACAGAGGCACACACACACACACACACACACACACACACACACACACACACACATGCATACGCCTACTCACACAAATGAAAACACTTACACACACAAACACACACATATATATTTCATCAACATTGAAAATTCAGTCACTCATGATCGGCCATGCGGAATTGGCTGTCAGATTCAGCCCTTTGATAAGGCTTGCTGCATTTTGATTTCACCATTTTTGCTTGATGGTGCATGATACAGATCTACACGTTAAGCAGTCCTTGGAATTTGAAACATAATATTATCAAATAATGCTCAATGTACACATACCTCTTTCTCATCATCTGTCATAGTGATGGCTTCCTCCAGAACAATATTCAGAAAGTCAATTATCTCCTGCAGGAAAAAGTTTGAAATGATTTGAAAGCAATGTTTATATGATGTGTATATGTACATAATGTCATATTGCATTGTAGTATCTCGGGAGAAGCTATACACAAAGACAAACTCACACAAATAAAAATGGCTAATCTACATAGGTAGTATATTTTTCTCAATCATTTTTAACATAATTTATAAAAGAAACCTGATTTACAGAAATTTTCTGTTTAAAATATTTGACTAAATTGTTATATAGTGTAAAAAGAAGAACAAAAAAGGCGGCGGAAGATGAGGAGGAGGCAGAGTAAAAGGAGGAGGGAGGGAGGGAAGAGAAGGAGGAGGAAGAGGGGGAGGGAGGGAGGAAAGAGGAGGAGGAGGAAGGGAGGGAGGGAAGAGGAGGAGGAGAAGTAGAAGAAGAATGAAGAAAAATAAAGTGATAGACAAGGATAATAAAAGGAAGAGAAATTAATGGACTTAAGAAAACCAGTAACAAGGCCCCTGATAATTCATTCCCCAATGCCTTACATGCGAGTCAAATGATGACTGAATCAATGACGGGAAGTCCCTAGCCGTTGTGACAATTTTGTACAGAATGGTGGCCGTGATGTCCAGATCTCCAGCAAGCATATGGCCACGAGCTTTTTGGGCAATCTCGTACAACTGCATGAAAATGGTGTCCAAGTACGAGTCTTGGTATCCCTGCTGGATTTTCAATACCTGCAGTGAGAGAAAGACGAGTATAGAATAGGTTAATTGATATACAAGGAATAAATCAAGGCTTCAAGAGAATAGGTTATTGCCTACATTGCGACCCTCACTGCGACCCTCAGTGCGGCTGACGCTTGGATTATTTCGGGTCTTTTTCTAAATATTATACCATAAAGACAAGGTGCCCTTGTGAACAAAATAAAGGCAATTTTATCATTTATCTTTTTTAAAGAACCATGTAATGAGTTTGGGAATCCATTGTGATATGTCCTGTCATATGCTAGAGACTACTACAAGTCTCAGCCATCAAGCACAATCAAGCTTGACGGCTATAAAACCAAAATAACGTACCACTCAGTAAGCCTGTGATGAAAGCCAGCCCTCCTGAGACTGTACCCCTCAATATCATCTAAGGACAGCAAAACGCCGCCACTGATCTTTAACTGACGTGCTCCGCATTTTATTTTCACATGCCTGGTTCGTCAGAAATAATGTAATATCATATATGGTACAAAATATCTTATTAATATGAAAAAGGCTTTGAGAGGAGATGCTATCGCCACATCTTAGACATATGAGGGACCAGCATATTGCTGAATAAAAAGTCTTATAACTAAGACCTACTGCATAGACACAATTTGTGAAATGTCGACCCACCTTATGGAAGATTTTGATGAGGTGAACAGATTGGCAGCCTGAGTAGTTTGGTTTAGTCCATTCACAAGATGTCCTGGTACAAACACATCGGCGCTTGGTGGTTCCTGTAAGAATGTATTGTAAAAAGATACAATCATATATCAACGCAATAATGGTCATATAAAAACCCCCTGCAATAATAGTCATATAAAACCCCCTGCAATAATAGTCATGAATAAAAAGTAAGTCCTCAAGAGTCTCGAGGCCCACAGAGCCGGTGCTTATCACTTATCCCGGTTTCTCGAGGCCCATAGAGCCGGTGCTTATCACTTATCCCGGTTTCTCGAGGCCCATAGAGCCGGTGCTTATCACTTATCCCGGTTTCTTGAGGCCCATAGAGCCGGTGCTTATCACTTATCCCGATTTCTCGAGGCCCATAGAGCCGGTGCTTATCACTTTTCCCGATTTCTCGAGGCCCATAGAGCCGGTGCTTATCACTTTTCCCGGTTTCTCGAGGTCCATAGAGACGGTGCTTATCACTTATCCCGGTTTCGGCAGTGTAAGGTGGATAGAGAGACAATATGTCACCTTTCTGGATAGCATGTTGGTCTATTGCTATCATGGTCATAAAGTGCTAGGGTAGTTAGAGGAGAGATCAGATTGACTTAACCCATTATGGAACAGAAGAATACTCTATTAGTAACACCCTCCAATTTCAAAGATCATTGTAATAAATAAACAAAGACGAAGATAGAAAGGAGACGATATTATGAGTGTAACATACCTCCAAGACGTGATAAGAAATTCCTATGTGACTTTTGGTCTCCAAATTCTCCTCCATTTTGTGCTGAAAACAGATTGACAAATTTAGAACGTATCATGTTAGGCCCAAAGTATACTGGATTCTACTTTTCGTTATTAAAATCTAATTTTTTTTTTCACTTTTGCTTTGATAAATTTAGACATCTTGTTATCTCCTACCTGCAAGGTATGTAAACTAAACTGTTGCGATCAGCATTTTGTTTAGGAAACAATAGCCTGTAATCTATGTGCTTAAACTTGTAAATACGTTGATAATACGTTTCAAGGATCATAGAAGATTTATAAATAAGAATTTGTCCAAATACGATTGATATAATACTTGACAGATGAAATAATTGTAGAAAAAAAAGTAGGCTATTCAAATATAATTTGTTATTCCTTACTTTGAGCATTTTAAGGAATAATAATACAAATGGCCCCCCCCCCCCCCCAAAAAAAAACCAAAACAAAACAAAAAACCAAACAAACAAACAAACAAACCAAACCAACAAACAAAACAAAACAAAACAAAACAAAACAAACTTAAAACCCCATACCATTATGATCTGTTGGACATTTTTGTAAATTGAAATATCCTCCCAGCGTTCTGTTCCATTTAATTCCATCCTTGATATTCAGCTTGCACCCTAACACATTCTTGTCGGCTGAGGAACAACGAACATGAATGATGAATTGGATTGAATCATTTTGATAACAGGCAACCAGAAATAATATTTTATCTATATTAATATTATTATGTTTGACAACAAATATCTAGATTGAGAACAGCATACAAATATTGATAAAAATGATAGTCTATGGAGTGAAGAGGAAGGGAGTAAATCCACACTGTTACGGTAGTCAACTTTTAATGTCAATTCAATTCCTTATGTGTGTAGTATGAGGTCTGATCAATCCTATTTATGGGTAATACACTGACGAATAATGTGGTCGACTGAGCAATATAATTACAGTGGCCTCATGGACAACAGATAAGGATCGAATGCAATGAGGTTTTTTTTCTTTTTCTCTTTATTTCATTGATTGCTTATTTTCCTCTAACAGAATACATGACTCTGAGACTACCTGCTTTCACGTACTTTTTTGTGTTTTGTGTTTTCTATGTTTGTTAGCTGACAAAGGGAAGACCCGAAACATTATAGCCTTTGTCAATTCCTATTAGTATGATCAAAGGCTGCCTCGTCCCTAGAGTCGATTCCTCATAATCACACCAGGACAGCATGATGCTGCCACTGATCTATAATTGCCATACACTGTATTCCATTTAACACGCCTGGTGTTTCGTACATTAGAGGATATACCTTAGTAAAAGAGAAAACTCACTGTTGGCAACAAAAATGTAGACGGATCTGGAGGAAGTTCCAGCCTTGTTAGTCACCTGGCAAGTGTAATTGGCCGTCACTTTCGCGTCTTTGATGAGGAGACGGCTACCGCTGGGCTGAAGATCCTGGGAAAGTGGGAAAATGATGTTATAATGTAAAACACGAAACAATCACAATCACCACCACCACCACCACCACCACCACCACCACCACCACCACCACCATCATCATCATCATCATCATCATCATCAT
>JARDUL010253591.1:1645-15701 GCA_030265205.1 Dirona pellucida | reverse complement strand
CGCCCACCCACTCTCCCCCCCCCCCCCCTTTTTCCCTTCCTCCTCTTGCTACCTCCACCTCTTGCACACAATGTTTTCCATAATTTAGTTGTGTTCTGACTTCCATTCTGCTAGAATTTTCATTTTTTATTTTTATGTCAGAAATTAATAACTACACACCCTTACTTCAGATAGAGATAAAAATGTTTAGATTTGATACAGTTCCCTTGTAAATATCCACCCTGAAGTACGCAGTTTGGAGATCTTTATGAATCATGTCCTATATTATCTTTCACTACGCAATCCATTAACCACTAGTACTCTGTAAATTTAACCCTCAACACTGTTTTTGGATTTCTTTTAGGTCTAGAATCTCGCCTTTCGGACAATAGATTGCATATATCATTAATTGCAAGCTCTCATCATTTTAAATATCCATTGAATATGTTAATGACAATTTAAAAAGAAAAAAAGAAAAAAAGAAATGAAAATATTTGAGTTTTTGTAGATTTCATATTTAGCTGCTCTCAGTTGTAGTGATTCTGGCAACGTCTTTAGATCTATTTGGTCTCAACCAATGATAATATCCTGTTACCTACAATGTATTTTTCTCTTCTATTTATAATTTGTCAATGAATACTGGAATCAAGACAAAAACATATATATATATATATATATATATGTATATATATATATTTGTCATTGGTTTTTTTTTTAGATACATATATGTTACTACAACTAATTTGCACTGTACCATTTTTCCCCCCTTACCACAACTAATTTGCACTGTGTAATTTGTCTCTGGTCACAACTAATCTCTTCTGCACTGTTCTTACCCCCCGTCCATCCTTGTACAAAGACAGTATAATAAAATTCATGGATGAGACTGATTCATCGTCGTCGTCAGACAATTATGATGATGACGGTGGTAGTGATGGTAATAATCCTTGAGCGGCCCCAGTTTCCTGCCGTTTCATTTGATTCTTTTTTCGTGTTAAATTCATTCATCATGGCAATTTATTTTCAATTTATTTGTACCTGCTATTCAAACCATTCCACCCCCTCCTCTCTCTGTCTCTCTCTCCTCCACCACCTCCCCCCCCCCCCCCCACCAGCAAAATATATAAATTTAAATGCAAATTTTTAAAAAAAATAAAAAAAATTCATTTCACATTTTTATTTTAAAATGATTGTTTATTGAGAGTTGTGACATGTTACATTTTGTTTTAATGTTAAATGTTTGCATGAGGTTTGTTACTTTCACTGATTTTAAAGGTTGGTTTAAACATCATATTATTATATTAATGCAAATTTTAATCATCACAAATAGATTATCCGTCTTCCTGATCAGCTTTCATTCCCCTCATTAAATTTATTTGCTGCATTTTCTGTGAGATGAAAAATGATGTTATATAATAATATATAAGTGAATAGATAAAAGAAAGCTTGGTGAGTTAAGTACGGCTACTACAAACTCACATTTCAAGTTTTTATGGCATATCGTGTAATGATAGTTAATAATAAGCATTTTAACATGGATAAATTTCACAAAATTTATTTGTCGAGCAATGATAATATTATATCTATTTCGTTGTCACACTATTCTATTACACGGGGAAGCCTTATGATATGTAGTTATATATTATGAATGCACAGGTGTTATATAATCCTACTTTTAGCTGGTAATTATTAACCACAATTATATCCTATTACTTACAATATGTAATCATAGCAAATTTTTTTATTTTTTTTTCAAGAATTAGCATATTTGTGTAAACCATATCATATTATTTAAAGAAATACATATCTCAGAATAACTAATTAAGAGTACATGGAACTGTTTTTCCCTCTCTCAATATTTTTTCAAGTTATTAAAGATATGTCATAGCAAAGTGACAATACTAAAGTTTCTTCAGTAGTTTTTCCCCTTTGAGGATTTGTTTATTTGAAATATTTACCCAACCATCCTACCAATGGTACGGGCCTTTTCTCACTAGGATATCACTTAAACTATTTCTGTTTGTTTAAAAAATAAAAATAAAATTTTTAAAAATTCACTGCCTGGAGTAAAAAATGCAGTATATATAATCTATAGTATTTAATTTCATATATCATTTGTAAAGTTAAGGTCGGTTAGTACTATTAGTAGTGTTTTATATGATATGACTTTATTATTTTCAATGAAAACAGTAATGAAAACAATTCTAGAGAGATTCTTGACTATATTATGCATTGTTTGTAGACCCTTCATAATTCGTTTCTCCGTCCATTTTCCATTTTCAGGAGAAGACAGCATTTCCCTGGAACGAGGAGGAAGTGCCTCTCCCCTTGACACATCTTTCGACAAGGTAACAACACACCACCCCATCTCCAAGCGTGTGTACATTTATTTAGTGTCGGTAAAGTCCCCATGTGCGCACATCATTTTCTGTGACCCGCAGCTGCCACATCTGGTCCAGTGTGTGTATAGCAAATATTTGTGCGTCAATTAAGAGCTTTTGATGTATATGTGTCAGAATTGTATAATGATAGTTGTTGGGGGGTTTTTTTTTGGGGGGGGGTTTATTACTTTGTATTTGTCTCCATTTTTTTTTTTGGTCTTTGTTTTTGGGAGTGTTTTTGATGCGTGAAAAGGGTGTTTTAAAGTGCTCAAAACATTCGATCACCCATAAGATCACTGCTTTGTGTTTCTTTGTTGTTAAAAAGCTGTTTTTTGTCTCTATGTATCTGTGTCATATTAAAACATTGGTACAACATTGTGTTGTTGTCTTAAATCTTGAACACTACTCCCCCGTCCGTCCCTCTCTCTTTCTTTACTTAGTTTCGCGCCAACTGAATGTTTTCTTATCATAATGTTTTGATTTTTATCCATTTACAAGTGCTTGATCAAAACTCGCATTTGTGGAATATCTATGGTACTTTGCGAATGTTTGCTTTCAATTTATTTTGTTTTGTTTTTTTTGTTAAAAAATATATTGATATATAATCTATAGCTTGTGTACTCATAAAATCGATTACGTTGTGTTTGTCATTAGATTTGAACACAATCACTCATTAGGAATGTTTATGTTTCCACTTACAAATTTGTTGTTGTTTGGTATCGTATAATACATGATATGATTGTTTTAAACAATTTTACTCTTTATTTTTTTTCAATACATATTATATTTGTAAATTACTAATATTTTTAATTTTAATTTTTTTTTTAAATTTATATATATTTTTTTAATTTAGATATTTATATTTATATTGTTTGTTTGGTAGCAATAACAATTTGATGTTTGATGTGAAAGCATGACTATTGATGCCTTTGAGGTGTTTTCACGGTTTTTACAACCCCCCCACCCCCTTTTAATCTGGCCACGTTTTCTTTGGATGTTTTCTGCATTATCAGTTATTCAAGCTGATCCAGTGAATGATGAAGCATTTTTTAAGAATGCCGTCAGCAGCGACCTCTTTATTCATTGTCCTCAGAGCTACTTTTTGTGTCTATATTTTTTATTACGCCTCCCCGCAGTGTTGATTTGATTCAGGGTCCATGTTATGGTCACTTTTCCGCAATAACCAAAGTTTCAGAATAGTCGTGTTTGTTTTCTATGCTCTCTTCTTTTCTTCGTCTTCTGTCATTTATAAGAGGAACGATAGTGCTCGATTTTCTTTTCTTCGAAATTTATATATATATATATATTATTGAATATTATGTCCTCCTTAGAACCTTTTTTTGAAACTGTCGAATTTGACTGTATTATATTTTGTTCTATTCATGGCATTCTTTCATTTTGCTTCTTATTTTTCAAAAACCCAATGGGTATGGTTTATTTTTCATTTTTTGTTTTACTCTTATTTACTCTTGGCTTATTCGGCTGATTTATTTCAAGTCTACATAGCGCGGACATTTTTTTTAACTTTCGATTTTGATCAACTTCTTTTCTTTCTTCATTATAAATTCCTATTGTTCATCGTGTTAGCTTAGTTTTCTACAACCATGGGAGCTACTTCAAGACAACGCTGGCTGTATATTTTAAAGAACCTCACCCCTTTTCTTTCAATAATTTGTCTTTTTGAGTATCTCACAAATTTTGTTTGGTCTTGTTATTTGTGATTTTTTATTTGATTATGAAAGTTTTTTAAAAATAGTTTGATTTTCAAACAGTTTATATTTTTCTTCAATTCTTCTCCTTCTTTTCAAAGTTATGCCTTTTCAGTTATCGCAGTTTTGTGGTCATTTTTTTCTCCTCCGGATGGTTTTTTTTCCCCCTCGTATGTTTTCACCCATCACATTTATTATATGTATACATTATTTTTATTTTATTTAATTCACTGCTTGCTTTGTTGTCCTGATTTTATTGACCCTCCCCGCCCCTCTTTAACCCTCACCTTCGTGCGGTGTACACAGGACGGCCAGCAGAGGTATCCGAGCCAGGACAACAGAGGCCGCATCGTTAGCCACATTGGGGCATCCATGTATTATCCGTCTTATTTGGAGAGCGCCCCGGATTACGAGGCAGAGATGAGATACTACCACGGAGAAACCTTGTCCCCGAAAGACAAGGTAAAGATAATGAATTTCATCAGGTTTACTTGGAGGAGGCGAGGTAAAGAGAGAGAGAGAGAGACTCAGAAATAATGGAGGCGGGAACTATCACGAATCACGGCAATAGACGTTTATGGCAGGAAAGGTGGCACTCATAGAAATACAATATGATTTAAACAAAGTGACGGGGACAGAAATAAGTTTGCATGTAGCTTTACCATTGAAAGACAATTCCAGTCACAAATCTTTGTCTGAGAACTGATTTGGAATTGTCATTTCATTACGCCGGTTGCACATATTTTTTCCAACATCAAATTTGATTCGTTTTAAAATATTCTAGTCAGTAAACAAAGCCTTAAACAAATTTTGAAAAGAAAAAAAATCCAAAACATTAAGAGAAAAAAAAAAAAGAATGAAATAATAGGAGAAAAAATAGAGGCAAGGATCAAAAATTGTTGACAGCAATTGTTTTCTTTTTATACTAACTTAATGACATGATCAATTAATTTTTCATGAGACTATTAAAAGAGAACTTTCTTGTCAAAGTTTAGTACAATGAGATTAAGAAATTAAAACTCATTGCTCGGATCAATTTAAAAACACTGATGAACAATAGTGAAATTATTTTTTTCATTAATAAATTTAATTCCATACACAAAACCAATTCTTGCCCTTGAAGAACCCTGTAGTGATTCAAGAAGAGTCCCGAGAAACTTGCTTTGAAGCTTCAGCTTCGGACGCCGAAAGCCGTCATTTCCCATTCCCCTATTCCTTCTATTTCCTCTCTCCTGGGGTGAGTAGGAGAACCACAGATCATGCTATATATTCTTATGGCAGATTTTTTTCTATTCACTCGATTTTTAATCTGCACCCCTCCTGTAATTTATAATCATTTTTTGTCCATAAAAAAAAACAACCGAATGAACCTCTATGTAAAAGAGTGAAAGTCAAAGAAATTTTTTTTTTCAAAAAGGAGATTTTAAAGAATCAGATCAGTTGGTATGATGAACTGATGTTTTGTCACTTCTCACAAAGACAAGATAGGACAGTATCAGGTTGGATATTGAAAAAATCGGCTTCTTTCTACTACTATCATTATTGTTTGTTAAAGCCACAGTGGTGAACATTAAGAAAAATTTACAATTCTTTAACAGAAAATAAAAAGGACATTAACTTTAGAGTAATGTATTTTTACTGTAACACGAAATATACTAGGTTGGATGGGAAAATAGAAGACTTTTTTTATATGACAAGATTTTTGAATATGATAGAGTTGGACAAAATTGCTAATCTGAGGGGCAAATGATATATCGAAATAACCAATTGGAGCTATAGTAAAAGAAGAAGAAGACAGAGAAAGAAAGAAATGTGATCTGCCATTTGATATGGTTTGAAGGATATAACTTACTCTTAAAGTTTGTAGCCAATATTTTTTTATGACATTTTACGAGATATCGTGATAGCTATCGGGATGGATAGTAAAAGAAGAAAACAGAGAAAAAAAGGTGAACTGTCACTTGTCATGGTTCGAAGGATATTAATTAATTACTCTCAAAAGTTTGTAGGTAGCCAATATTTGTTTACGACATTACCAAAGCTCCCAAAACAAAGAACATCCTCAACCTGCCATTTCAAAGACACCAAAGACCATTCATCGAACCCAAGATGTCTTTTATGGGTCATGGTTTTGTTTGCTTATTAGTTTTTTGGGGTTTTTTTCAAATATAGATATATTTTTTTCATTCCCATTAAAGCTTCGTACATTTGTCTGTACCCTATTGTTTGCCGTGTATGAACTTGTTGAGTTGTAGTTGAGGGAAAATGATTTGCGGTGCCAACAAGAATTGAAATACCCTGCTAGTCAACAATTTTTGTTGTTTTGTTTTTGTTTTTCTTAGCAATGATTGATATAATAATAAAGAATAATAATTTTGAATAGTTGCATGGTTGTTGCATGCCTCGTCTGACTTGCACGCTGTGACACCGTTGTTAACTGGAACGTAAACCTCCTAATGAGGAAAAACATAAATTATGTTTAAAAAAGAGAGGAGACTCTCATGATTACCTTAGGGTTAAAGAACCCTGTGGGAAATATGTTGCAGAGCTCTACAAATATTTGTTGGCACATGATATTCATTTGTGTATGCGATCAGATTACTTCTCTTCAAAATTTACATTATTCATATTTTGCTAAATTCTTTGTTTGATGCTTATTTATTCAAATTTTTTCAAATATTGTCTTTTCATGAATTTTTTATTTATTTATTTATTATCATTTTGCATATATAAATATTATATATTTTTATAGCATTGTTTTTAATTCTTTGAATTATTTCATGATTGTTTTTACATCCCTCAAAATGTATCCATATCATGAATTTTTATTTTTATTTTTATTTTTATTTTTATTTTTATTTTTTTCCTCAAACCTTATTATATTATATTATATATATATATAAAAATATATGTTGTTGAATGTTTCAAGTCCCCATTCATTCTGAAAGCAGTGAAATACAGCGACAATTAATGTCAATGTCCTATCATCCTCTCTCTCTCTCTCGTTACGATTCTTTCCAATGTCTAGCTGTCCGGTGTCGTTGTTTTGTTTTGTATGATATCTCTCTATTCTCTCACGCCAAACTCTAAAAACCAAAATGCTGCAATAAGAGTGACACGTTTGTCAAATCATGAAATAAATTTTAGATTTTACAATATTTTTTTCTCTCTTTAATTTTTTAAAAATTAGATTAATTTTAAAAAAGAAGAATTTTCAATAAGAAAATTATTATTTGTTAGCTACATAATTGTCATTTTTTAGATTTGCAAGCGAATTTCATGGAGTAGACTAGAAAACGAAAAATATGTATAGAAGGGAGGAAAAAAGCCCAAAAACCCTGCCATACGTTACATTTTTTTTATCAGTGGTCGAGTCCCAATTGAAAAGACGAATTGATAATAATTGTACTTGTGATTACGTCACGTCATAGATTTACAGACTTGTCATAATGAGATAGTCAAATGGAATTGGAGTAACTACTGTCACAATTGTATGGTTTATGGTATATATTATAATATCATATTTCACACTTCACGTGTATATGTTTATAATGTATATATACACATAAACATACACACACCCACACACACACACATATATATATATATATATATATATATATATTGATATCTATACACTATATTGATATCTTTAATGACTCGTATCCATTTCACAAACATAATGTCAGTACCTATGTTTGTGTCACATTGATTGATTTGGGTTGAAGAAGAGACGACAACCCTATATACGTTCATTGCTATGTTATGGTGACATGGTGACTGGGTCACCCAAGAGTGAAATAAAATATTATGAGATAATCAAAATAAGTATCTAAAATCATGAAAGATCAAAATAAGTGTCTAAAATTATGAAAGATCAAAATAAGGAGCTAAAATCATGAAAGATCAAAATAAGGAGCTAAAATCATGAAAGACAGTGACAAAGTTTAAATAACACCACATGATAAACTGATGTTGGGTCCCGAAACATGTAAAACTATACAATTTCAATTACTGTTATAAAGCAAATAATTTTCTCTAGTTGCCGGCAATTGCTTTCTTCAAGCCTGCAGCTTATATAGTTAAAGAAAGATTGTAATTTCTAGATGTCAACTGCTCCTCCTCTATGTGTTTTAATCCATGTACATTTCTTCTACTACAAATCCTCAGGACATTATTGCGCATTGATATTATTATTTATTTATTTTTCTATTTTTTTTATTTTTTTTTATTACAATGTCATTGTTTTTTGTTTGTTTGCTTTCATCATTGTTGCTTTTATTGTTTCCCTTCAATTCCCCACCCCTCCCACCCCCCCACCCCACTCTTTCTCGACCCTATGAAACATCTCCAATTGTATCCCCCCGCGGCCATTGGTGTGTGTCTACTACATTACGTAACTACTACGTACATTGAACCCGTGGAATTTGTCTGTCACCCAACCCAACCCACCTACCCATAAACCTATCATGCGTACTCTCTACGCCCGCCGATCGTGTAGAGCGCATCGATGGATAAGTCGAGGACGGATAGCGTGTTTGGAGACTACTCTACTCTAGGCAGGGATTCCATCAACCTGGAGGTCAGCAGGGACCGAGCCTCGGCCAACAGTGCTGGGGATTTGTTTGACGACGACGACCTCTTTGTCAAGAAGGTAACAAAACAAAATAAAATATAACGTCGTTCGTTATAATCTCTACTATCTACCTACCAAAAAAGGAAATAGTAATAGTATAATTTTCTATCATCTGGCCATGGGAACAGATCCTGAAGTTTGGGGAAAATGTTTTTATTTTTTTGTTTTACGTGTTACTCGGACTGATACAGATGCATGTGATAATAATTATGATAACAATTATCAGTGAACGGAATTGTGATGAATTAATGCTTAAACCATTTTGAATTTAATATGATATTGACTGTTCACTCAGGCATCTTGTGTAGAGCACAACACCGTCAATATTTTAACATGCTCTTAAATCTTCTTTAGATTTAAAAAAAAGAAAGAGCTCTTCCCACTAATGGTTGATCTAAACTTAGATTTTTCTAATAACGTGAAATAAATGATATAATGTAGATTTCTAACCCCTGATAACCAACCGTGACCGTTGACCATGACCAAATGTTGACACAAACAATGACATCAAATGAAGAGATGTCCTATCTGTCCTGCCTCCGTCCTACTCTATAAAATTGGGATAGGTCTAGAACAGTTTGATTTTGTATGGAGAATTTTTTTTCTTCTGTCAAGTAACCCAACCCTATCAAATTTATTTTGGAAAACAACTTGCAAAATGGATTCAGATTGAGATTCAAATGTACTATTTAATATCTTTTAAAGACCAGGTAGAAGTTACTTATAATTCAAATTATTTTGAAAGTCAAAAAAAGTATTACCTTACATCTTGAGAAAGGACTATTGGAGAAAATTGGTTTAATTTGTTCATTTTTTAACTTTATAGTGGTACGAAGAGCTAGGAGGGTGAAAAATTGATTACGATGATATTTATGTGATTGAAAAGGTGCATGCGTGAGGAAGGGTTGTTTGTTATATGGTTTGACTGTAGACTGTAGTTGAAATCCTAGAAATACTGAATCAGGATAGGATGACTTGCTAAAAAAGCAAAGATATACATATGCAAGTCCAGTGGTCCAGTGCGTAATTAATTGATTGCAACAACAGCAAAATAACTTGACAAATTTTACTGTACTTCTAACTCACTCCATTCTACATCTTCCTGAGTTTGCACTATTTTACATTGACACTGTTCACGTCCCCCCCCAAGAATTTGAAATAACTCCTCATCCCATCCCATGTGCACTGCATGTGTTAACTGTGTGGATGTTTACACGTCGTCATCATGTCATTTGATGTCATTAACTCCCATTTAATTGCTAATCATTGTCGTCAAAACTAAAACTCGGCTCGTTACTTTTAGTCCTTCTATCTTCTTTCCATCTCTGTCAAACGTCAGCCAACCAATGTGAGTTGTAGCGATAGATTTATTTATAACACGAGTGATTTTGTTTTATTAGATTTTTTTTCAAATTATGCAATTTTAGACGTCAATACAAACCACATTTTCTAATTGTGCATGGAATATTTGTATTTTATTTGTTTAAATTTTTGTTCTCTTCAACTCTTCTTCATTTCAATATGTTTATTTTGATTTGTTTTGTTTTGCCACCTCCCCATGTCCAAACCTCCTTCTTCACACCAAATCTTTATAAAATCCATTGCGAATGCACTATCTTTGCATTATTATGCAAATGCTATTCCCTACATACACCCAACAACTTTTCTCATCGGTATTCTGATCAATAATTTACCTCCTCTAACACGGACTCTACACCCACACACTCTTGCGCACACACGCACCTCTGTCAGACCAAAGAAGACCCCTTGTTCTCTGAGGACCTCTATGCTCGCAATTCCTTCCGCTACGGAAAGAAGCCGCCTCGAATGTCGGCAGGCTGGTCATCATCCACCGAATTCCCAGACCCCTCCCGTGACGTGGTTTACCAGGGACACCTCTCCTCATTTGGGAGCATCTCAGAACGTCCTCCAACTTTTCCTGCGGATGATTCAGTCATTCTGGCAGCTGATGCAATCGAGGACGACATGATGGAGGCGCAGAACTCGACAGAGACTCGAAGCGCACCTCCCAAACACAGAGTAATGAATTGAGCTTGACTATGGCTTCCACACCTATCGCCATTTTATAATATATGATATTCTTACCATTGCTATGACTAGCTTCTCAAGTTTTTCACTCGCCTACAAATTATACACCGTTATTAACCCCTTCTTTCACAATTACCTGCTTTTACTCTCCTCTCATATTTATTTAATTCTTACATCTTACTTTCAGGTATTTTTGGAATTATTTTAGGAAAGGGTTTTTATATATGATATGAATACACATTCTCTTTTTATAAGATTGCACATTAAAAAAATATATTATGTGGAAAAGGGTTTGCACTTTCAGGATATAAGGGAACATACGAAGTTAAGGGCACAATTTCAAATAATGTCATAAATATAATATGGGATTTATGAACATTTTGGATTTCTCCTTCAATTTATTAATAACCACCTCACAATGTTTGTTCTGCACTAACGAATGGAGTAGATTTTTAAAGATCATAATAGTGTTGGAATTTGAATTAATGAAAGATATATATTTATTTATTGATTGGGTCCAAGCAGCTTGAGAAGAACTGTCATAATTTTAACAAACCTTGTCAATAACTAACACACTTTCTTGGCAATTAAAGATTTCATGGTCAGTAAGATTATTGATATCTCTACTTCAAAGCTAACAAACATACAATACTAAATGTCAATTTATAATCTATACGCGGCTCGACAATTGATGTTAAAATATGATGAGACCCGCTGTAACCAATCGTATGCAAATAGATATGAAGGGAATAAGTAAGGGGGTTCTTGAAAGACTTCTTGATGTTAAGAAAAGTTGTCTTCACTGGCCATTTTCAGAGAGGAACTATTAGACAGTTGTAGCCTACTCCCAATACAGATTCTTCATGTCATGATGATATGTACCAATGCTACCTGGTGCTTTTCTGTCCCTCCATTTCATCCTTTTCTTCTTCTCCTTATTAAATCCCATCATGAATACACTATACGTATACTTGATGCACTACACGTATATATTCTGTCAATTTAAAGTTTTCTTCTGATAATGATCATTATGTATTTTAGTGTCATTCAGGTGTTGTTGGTCACCTTTGATACTACTCAAGTAACTTCTAAGTATTAAGTAAATTAATTTGTATTTATTTTGTCCACAAGGGAATCTGTCTTTAGGGTTTATTTTGAAATATAAAAAAGTAAATAATGACTGCATGCAGTGCAGCGCCACACAGTTGGCAATAGGAGTTCATTTTCTTGCCCAATGAGGAAAAAGCGTAATGCTAAACGAAGGCCAGACACGAGCCCCTATCATTGTGGTGGTTGATGCAATGTCTTAACCTCTCGGCCACAGCCCCTCGTATTGGTAGGATCCATCCACATTGAAGAGCGGTTTTTTTCCCCAAAACTCTGCAGGTGATGTTTCGATTTTTGTCAGAGAAGGGAGAGAAACCTGACAGTTTAATGAATCTATAAAAAATATAAAATGGATTATTTCCCTCTCCAAAAAAATAGTCCAAAAAAACCCCCCAATTAATTTGTTATTTATTTAGAATGTCACATTGAGTAAATATTTAGTTGAATTAAAATGAAGCTAAATATTTGTTAATATTGTCATTGACAATAACTTTTAATGTTGACGACATAATGTTGCCATTTGAATATTTATTTTGTTTCCTTTGTTAATCTAACCCACCACTGTGAAAGGATTTGCTTGTTATTTCCTCTACTACCGCCACCACCACCACTAATCCTTTCCTAGACCTTGACTAGCTGCAGCATGCCACCATCTTTGGATTTAACATTGAATTGACAATCGTGGTCCATTTTATATCTCGTTGTTTTTTGGGGTTGTTTTTTTTTCTTTATATTTTTCTTTTTCATTTATTTTCTTTCCTTTTTTTTCCCCTGATGGAGTGACTGCTAATAACATTTTTGCCTAGTCTTGTGGTTTGAATATGAAGAAAAGGGGGGAGAGGGGTATTGTCTAGTGGTTTGAATACGAAGAGGAGGGGGGGGGGGGGGGAGGGAGGGGGGGTCGAGAGGAAAGAGAAGGGAGGGAGGGGGAGAGGGGTGGGGTGTTAGAGAAGTTTCCAACAAGGAACTCCTTTCTGGATGAGCTGCCATCTGGAAGAAAATGAAAGATTAAAAACCCAGTGCATTTAATGGGGAATCACTTTATATTTTATTTTTGATTGAAATATTTAAAACCAAATTCCTTGCTGGTCTATCATTTTTTATCAATATATAACTTCAGATATAAACAGTTTTGTTCATTTTGTTATTTCTAATAATGGAGGAAAGTTTTTCTTTGAATCAAATCAAGGAGGGTGATGAACGTAGGGCATGCCAGTTCGAAACCCATGATATATTTTATATATATTATATTTAGATTGAATCCATTGAGTTCTTATTGTTGTTGAATGCCTTGATGATAATCACACACATATAGAAATATTATATATTATCAAGTTCCATTCTTCGAAGAAAAGTCCCAACATTTATTTATAATATATATGAATAAATATATATGTATAGACGTCTATAATATGTTTATTTTCTAAGCCAGTGGTTGAAATATTATATGTCAAATTTTGATTTTCAAAGGGAATAATTTGACTTGAGGATATATATTTTGAAAAATATAAGTGTGATATAATATATAAATAAAGACTGCAGCGAAAGGACACAATGTGGGCAATACGAAATAGGAGTTAATTTTCTTGCCCAAGGCAAAACCATAATGATAATGCCGAAATGCATCCAGCTTTTCAACCAACTATTTATTCTACCCTACCTTAAAAAAACCCCCAAAAGCCTTCATAAGATATCTAGAAAAATCATGGGTTCATTTCATTCTCCTCAGTAATAGCGTATTTATTGCTTGCAGACAATGATCCTCCCTTCAGGTGGATTTAGTTTTAATGCCATGGCCACCAGCCCTCCTGTCTTGCAATGATAATACGATAACTGGATTACTATCACACCAATCAGGTGGAGGTGGAAGGTTGGGAGGAGAGAGAAGCATGTGGGAGAAGAGTAGAGAGGAGGTGGGAGGGAGAAGAGAGGAGGTGGGAGGGAGGAGAGAGGTGGTGGGAGTGAGGAGAATGTGGGAGAAGGGTAGAGAGGAGGTGGGAGGGAGGAGACAAGAGAATGTGATAGAAGGGTAGAGATGAGATGGGAGGGAGGGGAGAGGAGAATGTGGGAGAAGGGTAGAGAGGAGGTGGGAGGGAGGGGAGAGGAGTGTGGGTGGGTACCTGAATGAATGATGCATCTTGTTCAGGCTAATCATGCTAACAATCTGATAATCCCTGCCTGAGACAACGCGGGGG
>JARDUL010253370.1:2223-15715 GCA_030265205.1 Dirona pellucida | reverse complement strand
CAGTGCGAAATTGTTTCATAAGGGTAATGTTCAGATGACACATTGAGTCGAGTTGGACATTTATTTTATTCAGAGGTGTAACTTGGTCCCTCCTCGATAAGCATTCAATTTGGGATATTAGCAACAAGCAGTGTATAGCTCAAGCAACAAGCTGTTTATAACTCATTTTGAAATGAAACGTATCAAAATGACTCAAATGTCCGGAATGTTAAGAGTGTCATTTGTTGCCCACGATCTCTTTTCATTAAATTTATGTTTGTTTAATTTCAGGTCACTTGATGCAATAAAGCATTAGTCATTAGTAGTATTATGAATTCTAAATTTTCTAGATGAAATTTTGTCATCTGCATACGCAAATATCCATACAAAAGGATATAAGATGTAAGTTCTATTGTTTCACTAACTATCTTATGTCTCAGATACTGATGGTTTTGTTCATGAGATTACCATAAAATAAAACATAATCTCATTTGCACATCCTAGACTCTAAAATTAAAAACAAACAAACATTTCACACAGTTATATTGTAATTATGATTTTAGTCTGATGAAGATATCATTTTCCATTCTTGATCAGGGTACGTCAAGAAATCTCCAGTCCTTGGAGCGAATGTTAGATGATTATACAGATGTTGGTCATAATCAGAAATCAGCAATTGACAGGGTGAGAATTGTAGAGCTTTTTTTTTCCTCCATCTTTTTATATCTTGGTCTTTGTTATTTTTCCTCTTAAGCCTTTTGTCATATGCTAAGTATAGTTGTATAATATTGTAATTACAGGTGTATATTTTCAATGAAAGGTGAATACATTGATTATGTATTTCTTAAATTTTTTTCATGGTCCAGATTTAGATTGATTTTGTGTTCATAGTGAAAAAGCAGTTGTTATTTGATATCTTAACTTTATCTGAAAATGATGAAGATAATCATTCGCATAATGAGAATATATTTGATACCCTTAATGGTTCTCCTTTTGTGATGAAACATCATATATTGGATGAACAAATTGAAATAAAAAAATAAAAAATATTGAGTTCAGATTTTAAAACTAATGATTTCTAGAAAAGAACGAGAAGATTTTTCTTTTCCTATTTCTCCATTTTTTTACGAATTATTCTAAATGAATATAATGATGATTTAGTGTGTTAAGAAGAGTGTATTTCTAATGCAACCACAGATACGAGGAGACCTTGACCGGACGCATGAGGATATAAGAGATGAAAGGGCTCGGTCAAACGCCATGGACAGAGACTATGGTGTAAGTTGAACGTTTCTAATTATTTCATTGTCTGCTCTCCACCCGTTTTGAAACTCATTGACATATCATTCAACTTAGATACTAAATTTGTGACATAACCTTTAATAACCTTTAATATTTAATTAAAGTAAAATATCTTTATACATTAATTTCAGTTACCCTTTATTCATATCGTCCATGTATCATTTTGTATAGATATAAACTGTCTATGTCTTATGAAACTCAAATTTTCAGAGTGATTCAGAAAATTATGGCACACCATCAGGTGGTCACCGAAACAAACGCAGAGCTGCCGTTCGATTTGCAGATGATATGAATCGGGAACTTCATGGCATCCACCAATCAGTGCGGGACATTTCCTCAGACCAGTTGAAACTGGAAGAAAGTTTTAACAAGGATATCGACAGAAGAGACAGGTGAGTTTGCAATTCATCACCATCAATAGAGACAAGTAAAACATTTAGTTCATTCTGTTTTCATCTGATACATATTTTTATATTTCTTTGAATGAAATGGTTACTTAAAGTTATTTCTTGAATGTTCTGAATTTCATTAAGAAATTGTTTTATAAATCAGGGCTCAACTAGATTACTAAAGGAGTAATAGATGAATGAAGTGAATTGCATTCTTTTTGCTTCAGTACTAAAATCTGTTGTGCAACACATTAAAAAAAGCTGTTTTAATAATTAAAAAAAGAGCTTTTGTTATGCTATATTATTAATATTTATATTTATGTTTCATACTATTTCAGACATGAGACAGACACACGCCGATCTTTGCGAGACATTAATGACGCCATCAAAGGTGTAGGAACAGATCCTGTAAGTTGGATGGACATCTCACTCCAAATCTATGATACAATGCTATCAAAAACCTTTATTTCAAATCATCTTAATACAGGCATTTTATACATAGACTAGATGATTCCAATACGTTTTTCAACAAAACTAAAATTTTACTTCACAAAGGCTTTCATATATCATTCTCTGTCATCACTTCATTCCTTTTTATCTCGAAATATAGTTCGTCTCCTCTTCACGACCCTTGAAATAGTTTTTCTCTGCATCTTATATTACATAGTTCTATCATTGATTAAAGAAAAATAGAGCCTGTGGCCTGAATTATTTTGGTTTACCATCTCCCATCCATGAAAAGATTTTGATAGACATATCTTGAGATTTTGTTGATAAAGAAATGTGAAGATATTTTCTCATTATCACTCTTTAGTAATAAAATGAGATTTTTGTTCCACCAGTTGTCAGCAAGAGTTGAGAAACGTCTTCAAACAATCCAGTCTGAGATCAAAGCAGAGCGTGGTTTACTCAGTAATAGGAGGAACAGTGACGATGTTGCAGCACTCTCTAATGAGCTTCGGCATGCTATCCAGTCGTCGCAAAGTCAGAATAACCTAGACGATAAGATGAGGAGTCAATACTTACAATCTGAATCTTTACGAAACAAGGTAAGAAATTTGATTATCTGGACATGATTTACTTGCAACACAGACGCATACAAATATTCATTCTACCTGCGGTCCATTGATGATTGGAATATGTTGGACGACTCCACAGTCAACAGCAAAACACTGGAGACATTCAAATCAACGCTATCTCACCATTATTGACATTTTAGTTTTTAACATTTTAATATTTATATTTATAAAAATGCGTTTAAGTGATAGCACCACCCTGGAGTCATTATACTTTCCAAAGAGTCTACTCCAGTATTCATGCAGACACTGATCCGTGTTGAGCTCGTACAGATCTAACAATAATTGGTTAATCCAATTGAAATGAATATTTCAAATAATAGTAAAGCTTGAATTTTATAGGATTGACATTGGTTCATTTATGAAAATAAATGAAGAGGGAGCGGGCACTGATGTTCTAATAAACAGAATGATAGTGAGATAATGTAACAGTGCCAGTGAGAGACAAGAACAGAAAATAGAAAAAAGATTTTTATCAACCGGGGAAATCAAACCCATGCCTGCCATGGCAACTCCGCCTCGCCGTGAACAGAAAACCAGCCCGCTATCTCTGAGCTAATCCGCCACCCGTTTGTTTATGCTTTTTTAAAATTAAAGTTAATAACCAACATCATTGATGTCAACTGCAGAGGGCCCTAGGGATACCACCTCATAAATGGAGCTAATCTTTGCTTTGATGAGTGTAGCATTCAGGACATTTTTCGAGTCTGCCCACAATCGAAGAACATTTTTTTCAAACCTCTATATAGCTATGTCCGATATTTTGGGAGAAAAACGTGACATTTTCATCAATTGATTGACATTCTTTTTAAGTTCCTACTTTACTAGATAAGTCAAATTGAATGTGTGCACCATTTTTTTACCCTCATAGGATGCTAAGGGCTTTGCTCATGTCTTAGATATCTATCACTATATAATGTTTAATCTTTTGTAACGCATATTTCCTAGATTGAATCAGAGATGGATGGTGTAAGACGGAGACTAGACCAGACGGAAGGAAGTAAAATGGCCTTACAAAACCAAGTAGAACAACTAAGATCTCAGCTGGCAAGGGCAGAGCAGGACCGTCAAAGAATGAGACTAGACCTTGATGAGTCACGAATTGAGACAGAAGTGAAGGAAAGAAGGAGGAAAAGAAATGGTTTGTTACCTTATTTTTCATTCAATTTCTGTTATTATGATTGAAATCTCCTTGGGTTTGTCACACCGTTTTTAGTTATACTGCAACGCAGTAGGACCAGCGCCGTCTCCAGCTTTATTGGATCCCAACGGAAAAGATTTAAATTCTGGTATAATAGATTGAATTGAACATGTATCACATAGCACACATTACTTAATTGAATATATTTATACTTTCAGTTGAAGATGAGAGAAACAGAGCTCTGGAACATGATTTGCTGGAGATGAAGACACATCTTGTGCGATCAGTCGGGGCTGTGTCAGAAATGGAGGAGCTTAAAAGAAAATTAGAAAAAAGTGAGAGGCAGAGGACTCAGCTCTCCGATCACATTGAGGTTGGTCTATTGGATTATAGAAAAAATATTTGTTTCCATCATACACTTATTGTCATTTCTTTTATTTCTTTAAATGTTATTCATTGAACAATGCAGTTTACGAAGATAAAGACTAAGATGGGTTTATAGTCTGTGTTTTCATACAGGCTCACCGACTTTAAATCATTTATCCTCCAGCAGGCTGTATCATTCAATGCTCTTCTCAACTCCCTGGGGAGCATACAGTAGAGCAGCCTGTTAGTCACGTCTTACTGACAACATCTTTCTCTATCTGTAGCCAGGCATTCATTCACAAATGGGTCAAGTGAGGACAAAATATTCAAAGAGTCTTTCCCAAGGACTCAAAATCGGTAGCTCTGTCAAGATTGAAGCCAGGGATCTCACAATTCTGAGCCTGGCAGCCTGACCTTTTAGCCATATCACCCCTCACGTTTACTTTATAAATATTTAAAAACAGTAACTCTGATATTTTTTAGGGCAGCTCGATCAGTTTTTGGATTAATGCTATCTCAGATCAGGGATGTTAATCATCCATTGAGAGAAATAAAAGTAATAATAAACCTTGTGCTGGTTATGAAATAAGTGTTTTCAAGTGTAAATTTTACTTAATGAAGTTGACGCAAAATATGAATTTTTTTCTGTTGTATTTTGTGATATTGCCCTTACTTGAATATACAGCGACATTGTATTCTTGTGATAGAAAAAGAAAAAGATTGTTCCTGTAGTACGATTCAGACAATTTTGCACAATTCTTGAACATATTTTCAATTGAACAGAAAGAAATATTTTGAGCAAAATTGATACGTGAATATAATCAAAATGGAAAATACAGACATAATTACTGATTATTATGATTTTTTTTTTCAATATTATTCTGTTTTATTTGTTTAGACTCTTGTGAAAGATTTGGAAAACAGAGAACGCCAAAGTGCCAAAGTAATTACCCAGATGAAGGAAATGTGTGACAAATATGATGATTCCGACCGGCAGAGATCTCTAATGTCTACACAGTTGGAGGATATCCATCAGAAATTGAAAGACGTTACGCGAGAGCTTGAGAAAACAACACATGAACTTCGCAACACCCAGTTATCGCTATCAGAGACTGAAAAGAAAAAAGATGAATTCAAAGGGAGAGCACAAGAAACTGTTCGACAGTGAGTTGACACAATGATTGGACTACAGTTTTTGTCCTCAGTGGAAAACGTGACATTATTACTGTGCCCTATTGAACAAGTAGATATTAAACTGTTGTTATAGCTATCCGTATGGATGAACAATTCTAAACCAGGGGTGTCCCTAGCAAGTTGGACATTGTAGTTGAATTTTAGCCAGCAGATGATGCCTTTCATTTGACCATAAATATATTGCAAAGGGTGATCTAGTTAAAACTTGGAATAGAATCTAAAACAAACCACAATGACTGGAAAGTAATAAATCACACAATCCATTTTCTAGCTTTTAACTTTTCTGATCATGATTAGCATTAACATTTTCATGTACAAAGAGTTGAGTTTTCACTTGTTTTTTTTGTTTTTAAAAATTATATTGGTGATTATTTTAGTAAAAAAACCCCATTCTTTTTCTTATACCAGGTGGAAAGCCAAAGTAAAACAACTGGAAAGAGACCTTGACCGACAGAAACATGGAAATGGTCAGATGATGGCCAGGCATGAACAGCTGGTTAAAGAGATGGAAGGACAGAAGCAGCATGGGACATACAGCCAGCTGCAACTGGAGAGCTTAAAGCGGGAACTTGCTGATGCACTGGTATGATGTCTTACCTATTTTGTATATGAAATTGGACAAGAGAGTTATGTTATATAGTATTGCTAGATGCCTTTATGAATTGAAAAGAAAAATGCTCTTTTTATGCAATTATTGAAAAACCCAACATAACATAATGAATTTATTTTTTTTCTTCAATCTTTTTTTACTCCCCCTATCTGTACTCTATTCTCAGTAAATTCTTCACCATATTTCTAGCTTATCCGTTTTGAGATGGATTACATTGCATTTAATATTCTATACACTAGTTAGCCATCCCTGGCAATCAGGCAAAGTTTTTCCTTCTATAATTGGTCTTGCTGGTCTTGACTGGTAGCCCCTTTCTTCTTCATCTTACTATCAACAAAACCACATTCTCATATAAGCCTATTTTCTTCTTGTTTTCACATTCATTTTTAACTCAAATTACGAAGGAATGAGGACATACAACTCAAATTGCTAACATCAAATGTTTCCAAATGAAAATGATTTTATAAATTTCTACTGATTTATTTCACCTTTCGCTCTCTCCTTGTTACCAGCAGCAAATTGCCTCTTGTGTCTCTTAATTTTTCTGTAAGAAAACACGGTGAACTCTTCTATGCATTTTGACACTTACAAATGGATTGTTTGAATGGACTTTCAGGCTGTGAGAGCTGCCCAAGACGAACAGATTAGACTGAAGGACATTGAAGTCAATGAACTCAAGTCTTTTAGAATGGATTTAGAGAGGGAGTACAGAGATGGTCGTACAATTGTTGAAAAGGTAAGTCTTGTTGAATAGTTATTTATTGTTTACACATATGTTTGGCAGACCCTTAGTGCATAGCTTCACAATCCTGCTTTGAGACTTGGAGGTCCTAAGTTTGAATCCTTTCAGAGTTTTCAAGTCTCTGTCCCACAAATCCTTTTGCAGTTTGACTCGAACTGGAAAATAAACTGCCTTCAATATGACTTTACAGTGGCGTGTATTTAAAACATGTCAAAGGAAGATTGTAGTCAATGTATGGCAAGAGGATGATGATATTTTATCAGAAAATGAGACATTGTCTATTTTTATGATTTTCTGCCTTATCATCTTGTGATTTAAATAACTTCTACATTGATGCAAGTGAAATATTTATGAATGTTGATGGTAAATAGCAGTTTCCAAAGTGAGAAGCTGTTTTATTTGATAATAGAGAAATAGCAGTATAGATGTGTAAAAATGGACTATGAATAGAGAAATAGCAGTATAGATGTGTAAAAATGGACTATGTTTCGTCATCATTTTTTTATTCTAATATTTTTGCTAGCTTGAGAACGAACTTCATGGTTTGAGATCAAGAGCGGCTAATTTGGGTGAAGATAAGCATAAACTGGAGGATAAGTTATCTGCTGTGGAAGCAGCTCATATGTTGGCCCAGGATCAATCACATTCTCTGCAGGTAATTAAATCATAGTTGTGTGTGTGTGTGTATTTGATCTATATATCTATCTATGTCCTTACTTACGTATCTATCTACCTATCTATCTACTTTTCTTTCTAATAAGTTATCCTAACCCTGTTAATGGAAATTTTGTGGGAACAATTAGTAAAACTGCCCAATAACCGGCTTTTTACAGCAACCGAATTTGCTATTTTGAATTTATTCTTGAATAAAAACATTACCCTCTACATCTGTTAGTGGGGTTGGGACCGCCATTGGTTGCATTACAATGGTTATCGGGGTTTTTATTTTTGTTTTAGGTATGTGTTTTTTAAAAACAATTAGTATTGACTATTTCTATCAACCCCCTAGGATGATTTGAAGGAATTGAGTCGTGTGAAGGCTGACATTGCTAGTCAGCTGGCTCAAGCAACAGCAAAGAATCATGTGAGTGTCTTCTTTCTATTTGTGGATAGGTCACATGACTTTTTCACCCTTTTAAAATTGATTTGTAATCTGGATTGAAGAATGATGATTGGTCAAGATTGAAGTAAAGATATCTATTTCCCGTTTCTTTATTACGCTCCAGACTATGCTCTCTCAACTGCAGGATGGTTTTATCAGTTGCTGTTTCCCATTGAATGAGTATCCTACATAGTATTTCATTCTGTATCTTGATTTTAGCCTGTCTTAAAGGTTTTATAACTTGATGTATAAAAATTAAAGCACCCCAAAAAAATAATAATGCGTTTGCCATGATAATGAATAAAGTACCCTACAACAATTATTTTTGTTTCCCAATCTGAATAGGATCTTAGACAAGCTTTGGTCGAGTTTCAGCACAGGGAAAAGGCTGCCAAGGATGAAACTGAGCTTTATAAGAAACAACTTTATCAAGAACGAAATGGACTGAGTAAGAATTACGAGACATTGAAACAGGAGTTGAATGAAGCTAAGGTAGGACATTTTATTTGTTTGTGTCATGTAAGATTATTTTTTTTAATTTTTTTTAAACAGCATTTTAAAATTAATCATTATTTTTGATCCGTAAACTATAAGCACTGTATTGAGTTTGCAATCAAAATCAAGGTTATCATATTAGCTTTCATTTTATGTATGTGTTTATCATCTGCAAGGTATGGCATTATGGATTGGCTAGTCGTGTCTTTCCATTTGGGTGCTGTTTTAAATTAAATCATAATTTCCGACTTAAATATTCTTCTTTTCTAATTTTGTTGAAAATTTAGGTCCGTGAAGCGCACACATTACAAGAAGTTCAGCGCAAATTTAGAGCTAACAATGCAGAAACTGATGCTGTAACTCAAGCCCTGAAGGTGAGATGTCTTTTCCTAAATTGTTTCTTTTATTTAAAAAGCCGCTTAATGTTTTTGTTTTATTTTGTCAAGCTTTATAAGAATAAGTTATTTGTTTGCTGTCATCAATGATACATATCAATTCCATAAGGGTCTTCTTGCCGATAGAGTCAATGCTTATCCCAGTTTTTATAATGTGAATTGAACAAGTGACAATCTTTGTCACCCTCTAGATAGGATGCAGCAAATCATAGAATATTTCCTCAGCATTGGGCTGTCATGCATTTCTCAGTTGGGTCGAAGGAGGCAATCAATGTGAATCATCAGCCCAAGGACAATGGTGTAGTACAGTAAATGGGATTCGAACCCACCCCATTTGTGTGGATGTACAATGACAGCCACCATGCTTTCTGTCACCAATAAGGGTTATATTATATTCATTTCATAATTTGTATGTAATTGGAAAGTCTTCAATAAATAAAGATTTGAAATTCATCTCCTTCTTTAGATCTTTTGTTTTTCTTTTTTTGGATTTGATTGATATATATTTAAATAAAATTTTTGTCCTTTGTAGATGGAGCTGTCAGAGGAAAAATCCAATAACAAAATATTGGTCAGAAATGCAGACAGACTGAAAGAGGAGCTGGCTGTTCTTGAGAAAAGATTTAGAATGTGAGTAAAATACTTCTGTCAAAGTAAATTAAATGCAAATGCTGTGATTTATGCAAAGAAACTTCTGCCTTTAGCAAAGTTTTCCAGTTCCTACAACGGAAGAGTAAATACCAAAGCAACATGAATATTTTTTTTCTTTTCGTAACATGCTTAAAAGTTTCTGTGGGCTATATTGACTGAATTACAAGATAGAGTTCTGTCTACTAGACCATCAGTGCCCGCTCCCTCTTCATTTATTTTCAATACAGAGTTGCACTTTGTCTGACATCTAAGTATAATATTATGATAATTGGTATTTGGATACAAAACGTTTTAAAAGTTATTTTGCACCTTCCGTTCATATATTTAGATTTTATAATAGTAAACAGTGATGCATCCATAACCTTGTTTGTTTGTTTATCGATTCTCCTTTATACTACAAAAAGCAGTGTAGGGGCCAGCCATATGTCAAGCTCTGAAGGTTTCAAATGACAAATGGAAGTAAATCCAAATGTCAATGAGGACTTACACCACTCATCACCTAACACATGGTCAAAAAGACTCTGCATCAGGAATTAAAGACGAGCAGGTGATGCGCCCACTGCGTCCAAATACCTTTACCAGTAAATTGGACAACAATGTACCATGATGTCCATACATTTTACCATTAAACACATTGCTGTTACCCTAGTGGTTACTATTCAGTTATAGGACAACTGAGAGCTGCCACCTGGGCATATGCATCATAACCATAATAAAAAAACTGAGTTATTTTTGACTCTCCTTTCTTTCAGGTCTGAAGAGGAAAATTGTTCCATGAGAAGGAAGATGGAGCTGGTGAAGAATGAATTTGAAGCCCAGGTAAATGGATTTATCAAATTTCGTTTCTGTTTATTGACATGAAACTGGTAGACATTTCTCATATCTAACTTAACCTCTCTGTTTTCTTTTTTCTTTTTTTTTTTTTTTTGTTAGTTTAGATTAACCTGCATGTCAGTAGAAATTAACACCTGTTCAAAATTTTTTATTTAGATTTAATAAAACAAATGCATTATTGTTGATTTTAAATTTTGAATGAAAGTATGATTATTTGATTCTTCATTTTATTTACATATGATGCATATGCCCATGTGTAACAGCTGTTTAGTTAAAAAAAAATAAAAAATATTATGGGGATAATAACGTTATCTATGACAAGACATCAATGTTAAGACTTTAAGCACATTTACATTAGGCATGCATGTATTGAAAGTGGTTTTAATGCTTGGGTAAGGGAGGGCCAGCCTGCATGAGATTTCATTTATTTTACCCTTGTTATCTCCCCTTTTCCAGAGACCTTTATCTGCTGCTTCTTACCAATATATTTCTGTAAATATTCAGTTTTAACTTTGTGCTTTATTTGTGCAAATTTCACTTGCTTCATTGTTACTTTGTTTGCTTATTTGTAATATCAGTCGTCTATAAGTTCTGTATTTTATTATTGAGACCAGATCCATGTTTAGCCCTGGGCGGTGCAGAAGAACATACATTTCTATGAAAGATCTAAATTAGCATGCAGATGTACCAAACTCCATGCATTGTTTAATTTAAAGCTGGTGATTTTTGTTTATTATTTAGAACAAGCAGGTGATCATCCCACTTTGTTCAAAATCCATTATTGGCACAAGTTCAATGTCAATAAAAAAAGTCCAATAATAAACACTAATTTCACTGTTGTGCCTTTGTGTCAACTGACTAAAGCACAGTTTGAAAAGTTGCTTTTAGTTCTTTAGCTGCTCTTGTATTATGATTTGAGGATAGTAAAATCTGCCACTTTGTGTATCTAGGTATACATCATTTTCTGCACACAAATGATACACATATTGATAGTAAAAGACCACTATTGTTTTCTTTTATACTAATTTCACAATGCTATACTGCTGTGCAACACAAATACAAATTATAACATTGGGTTTTTTTCATGATATATTTGTTTAGTTCTATATTTCTCTATTTGTTATATCATTGTGAAAAGGAAGAGAAAATGTTATTAATTAAATCTTGTTATTAAAATATAAAGTGTGAATAACTAAATGGGTCAACAGATTGGTAAAACTCAAAAAGTTTAAATTTCTCAAAGCTTGATACTTTGGAAAATGATTCATTTCTGTTTCCTGAGATTCCAAAGAGTCTGTCATCATTACCACTGATGTGAAGTTGTTGAAATGTGTTTGTGTTGTGCTTACAATTTTGTGAAATTCTGTTGATAAGTAAGATGTGAAATTAATACTTTTGTGAGTGAATATGTTGCTTCAAGCTGTAGTCTTACTTATGAAGTGCTTTGATTATCAGATAGATGTATGGGTTGGTGGAAAGCACAAGGAACCATCGTAAATCGACCTAGATTCTGACAAAAATAGATTGCTTTGTTTATCAAACAGTTTACTCATAAATCAGACTAAAGTGCTCAAACAGTTTACTCATAAATCAGACTAAAGTGCTCAAACAGTTTACTCATAAATCAGACTAAAGTGCTCAAACAGTTTACTCATAAATCAGACTAAAATGCTCTTATTATCAGACTAGTGAAACTAATCAATCTTTGAATTGATCAGTCTTTTTATTCAGTATTATTGCTGCCATTCATAATATTACTATGGTAACATAGGCTGAAAAACTTTGATCCTTTATTGTAGAATGCTTAAAACACTCAAATAAAGTTGACAGGATGTTTAAAGTTATATGATGTTTTCATAAATCATCATCCACGAATGGTTTTGTTTTTGACATTTGAAGGTGGCTTTATCAGTATTTTGACGTCAGTGGATTTGATAATGAAGTTGTCAAGATACCCGAGATTGGCCAAACAATCGTTAAGCAAAAGCCTCCAATCATTATGAAGTATAGACACAGAAATGGAATGCGTTCAAGACAAATAGATTTTGTTATTGTTTCTTGGTCATCAAAAGTTCAATGTTCTCAGAAAAGCTGGTGTTGTCAAAGATTTTGAAACAATCATAAGATTAATTTGTCTTCACTGCATTCAATTTCTGTGTCTATGACCATATGGCAAGGTCAATTGATGGAAATGTTTTTTACACTTTTGTTTTTTTGAGATAATGAATTTTAATCAAATGATAAAAATTCATGAAGCATAAAACTGTCATCTCCTTTTTAGTGCTAGCTGTTTGCTTGTGTGGCTATTCTCCAGCGGGTTTATGCATGTTTCTTTATAATTCTTGATAGCAAATTATCATTGCATGAAAGACAATAAAAAATTAGTACAATCTTATACTAAGACAAATAATATGATTTAAACCTTTGTCGTGAAATCTTGAACATGCTACTGAAACACTCATATTCATTACAGTTACCATGCCTTCAAATTTTGAAAGTTAATATTAGGGGAAGAATTGATTACTTTTAGATTGTCTTCAAGAGTTTAGAAAATAAAGTTGTGAACCTTTTAGAGGCTAGAATGACATAGATGCACCTCAAGCCAAAACTTCCCTGGGTTAACGTCTTGTGACACTTTTTGTGAATCATAATTTTTCATTGCCAGAGCCATTACTGTGCTTGTGTAAAAATATGTTAGATAATACTCTTGCAATCAACAGTGCCAATCAATGATGCGATATTGTCATATAGAATATGTATAATTCAGTAGCACAGCCACAAACACCTACTTAAAAGATATATTGTTGATTAGCATAGCATGCAATGAGTTAATTCTTTATCTTTGTCAGCTTGTGAATTTCCATTGTTGTCAGGAATTGCACCACTTTTGGGATAATCAGTAATGACATTCATACTTTTTCTTGTATTCATGATGCAAAGTCTTTCTAGCCATATGTTAAGTGATGAGTGATGTAGTCCTTGTTGACATTTGGATTTACTTCTATTCGTCATGTACAACTTTCAGTGCTTGACTTATGGCTAGCCCCCTACACTGCTGTCTGCAGTATAATGGGGACTTAATAGGAAAAGAAAACAAATATTATTTTAGGAGCTCAACAGTATTTGCAAGTCAAAATTATTCATAACTTAAAACCGGTCTATATGGGGGGGGGGGGGGGGGGGGGGGGGGGGGGGGGGGGGGGGGGGGGGGGGGGG